>JZKD02S2018846.1:220879-245468 GCA_000966675.3 Picea glauca | reverse complement strand
CAAGCCTCTCTCTCTCTCTCTCTCTCTCTCTCTCTCTCTCTCTCTCTCTCAATATACCACCCCATCCTCTCTCCCCTCCTCTCTCTCCCCCTCACTATAAATTTTTAAGCATCTAATTTCATATCTTAAAATTATTTCCAAGTGACCTCAAAAAATAAAACCATGGGGTTGTTATCATTGAATAAATTCACACTAAAATTATGACATAAAATTACAGTGCAAAAATAAATATTATAGAGTAACCATCCATGCATAAGAGACACAAATTTATTTTCTATAAATGTCATATATGAGGGGAAAATTCATCCCTCTCAGCAAATCACAAAATCACAAAATCTGAGGACAAAAAAAATCCTCTTACCAAAAATACAAATCAACAAAATTCCAAAAAATTCCTCTACTTGCAAAACTTCTTACGGCCAACTATACAACCTGTTGACGTCAGTTGTACAAATTGCATAAACTACTGACGTCCGTCGTATGGACCTATAAACTGCCTAGAAAAATCACACGTGTGGTTGTACTTCACATGTGCGACCTCTTCTGTCACACATGTGAATGTCTTTCTTTTGTATGGCTGTACAATATTCTCCACACATGTGATGTGTCTTGGTTGTACCACATGTGTGACATTTATCTCTCCTCCTCCTATCACACATGTGACCAGTCCTCCCACGTGCACTTGTCCTCCTAGGCTGAAAAAATGAAGAGAAAGAATGTACAAGAACCCTAGGCCATATTTTCCAAAGTGCATAATTTCCTTGTTGAAATTGCCACCCAATCTCCTTAGAACAGGTGATCATTGACATCTGCTAGCTCCTTAATGTCACAATGAGATATGTAAGTGTCTTCTCACATTGCATCTCCTTTTATAGGAATCTAATTGGAGATTTTATGAACCCCTTCTAAATTCAACATTAAATCAAAAAAAATTATTCACACATGTGGGTGTGAAGCCCAAAACACCAATTCCAAGTTGTAACTCCAATCCAAAAGGGTTTTTTACTAAAATAAAAATGGAATGTGAGTGCCAAGAAAGATTCCCATGTTACCAACACTAAGGCAAGTGTGGCAATACCTCCCGATGCTACAAAAGCATCAACACTCCCTCTTAGCAAGGGAGGTAGTCTCACCCACTCCACTATCACATGGAAGTAGTTATGTCTCCCGCAATGGAAGTGTCTATGCTTCCCACACTAGATCCACTACCATAGCTACTCCCTCCATCATCGAAGAAAATTCTATAGTATGGCATGGACTCTTCTTGGAAGAGACCATGTTCATAGAAGCCTCCAGCTTCTGAGCGTCATGCACGGCTTCCTAAACCCATGACACTATCCTAACCATATTGGAGGACTATTATCTCCTACCTAAACTAGAAGGTTGACTTCCTTTGAATGAATGATTGATCCTACTGACTCCCTATGAAGTCAGATTCCCTCTGAACCTGCTGACTCACTTTAAATTCGGGGTCCCTGTGAGTCTACACAACCTTTGAAGATACTTGCTCCTTGACCTCTATCACTCTGCTAATACTAGCCATAGCTTGCATACTATGGCCCTTTATCCTATACAAGTTTCTCTCTCTAACTCCAAGAACCATTATGTATCTGAGCTAGGTCCTTTGGACATGAATAACACCTATCCATCCATGAACAATATATAATCTCCCTTCTTCTCAATCTCTGAGACTGAGAGCACACTCATCCTAATTTCTAGCATGCATAACACATTTTTCACCATCAACGCATCTCCTAACTCCATCCAAAATGACATTGTTCAAGATCCCCGCATTGTATGCTTGGTACTCATACCAAGTTCCACATTCAAATCTAAGTCTGAATCTGTGAAGCTCTTGAACGATTCCAGTGCACCTTTCATATGACATGTTGCTCCATTATCCACCAACTAGGTCTCACTACTAGAAACTATACCAAAAAGGGTAGAGACCAATAAGAAATCCTTCTTAAGCCTGTATAAAACCTCTTCTACTTTTTTTATTGATGCCTACTAATTCCTACTCGCTTTCTTCCATTGTGGGCACTGTGAAGAATAATGGCCACACTCATGACAAGAAAAAAAATTGACCTTTATAAGGTCCTTCTTCTTCCTTGATTTCAGAGAAGCCTCTCTCTCTGGAGAACCTCCTCTTATACCCTTCCTAGTATGAGTAACTAGAGCCTGGTTCTCATCATCATTTCATTTCTACTTTTCATTCCTGGACTCTATCTGAGTCTCCTCCTCTATACAATCAGTCCACAATCTGTCAAAGTATGATAACTTGTCTCATGCACATATCCCATGCACAAATGGTTCCGAAGACCCTGGAAAACCATTTAATTCCACATTCACCAAATCAGTGTCATCAACTACCTCACCAAGGGATGCAAGCTCATCACAGATATGAGTGATCCGTGTGAGGTAGCTATAAATTTTATTTGACTTAGACATCTCAAGTGATCAGAGCTAGTGCCTAAAAATCAACTTCTTGATCGAATTCCCACTTTTGTACAATCCCACCAAAGCCTCATACATCTCCTTGGTTGTCTTCTTCTAAAAAATGTGAGGAATCAGGTGATACTTCAGAGAATCCAACAAGACCCACTTGGCCTTCACTTACTTCTTATTATGAGCTTCCAATTCCTATTGATCATTAAGACTTGGAACCACCATCTCAACGTACTCTTTGAGATCATTCCCCTCTAAGAAAAGAAGAATCCTAGCCTTCCAAGCCTAGAAATTTGTCACTTCTTGCAACTTGTCCTCAATTTTAAGAGTCCTCACCATTTTGACTTGCCCAGAATAAAAGAAAAAATATGAAGCAACATATATACAACAACTTGTGTCTCAAGAGATGATCCTTCTCTCTCTTCAAGGCCTCATATCTGATACCATGTCAATTTTTAAGCATGTAGTTTCGTATTTAAAAATTACTTCCAAGTGACCTCAAACAGTAAATCCTAGGGCTTTGATCATTGAATAATGTTACGCTGAAATTATTATGAAAAATTAAAGAAGAAACATAAAGATCAAAGAGTAACAATCCATGCATAGGAGACATAATTTTTTGTTCTATAAACATTTTAGATGTCAGGGAAAAAACAATCCCTCTTAGAAAATAAGAAAATCAACAAATCTAAGGAGAAAAATGATCCTCTTACCAAAAACATAAATCGAAAAAATTCTAGAAAATTCTCCCACTTGGAAAACTGCTTGTAGCCAACTATATGTCTTGTTGATTTCAGCCATACATATTTTATGGGCTGCTAACTTCAAACGTGCAGACCTGCAAACTGCCCAAAAAACTCATAGGTGTGGTTTCCCTTCACATGTGTAGTCTGCTCTGTCACACATGTGACTTTCTTTTTGTTGTTCGACTGTACGATCTGATCCACACGTTGACATGTCCTATCTGTACCACATGTGTGACTTGTTCTGGTCGTACCACACATGGAACATTTCTCTCTCCTCCTCCTATCACACATGTAGAATTTCCTCCCACATGCAACTGTCCTCCTAGGATGAGAATTTGAAGAGAAAGAATGTCCAAGAACCCTAGGCCATATTTTCCAAACTGCATATTTTCCTTTATGAAATTGCCACCCAATCTCCTTAGCACAAGTGTTGACTCACTTATGCTATCTCCATAATGTTACAATGAGATATCTAATTGTCTCCTCACATTGCCTCTCCCTTTATAGGAGTCTAATTTGTGAGTTTAGGAACCCCTTCTAAACTCAACATCAAATTAAAATTGTTTATTCACACATGTGGGTGTGAAACCCCAACATGTGGGTGTGAGGCCCCAAGACAAGCCCCCAACACCAATTTGAAGCCCCAACTCCAATATAAAATGGGTTTTGACTAAAATAAAAATGCAATATGAGTGACAACAAATATTCCCACATCCCCAACACTAAGACCAATGTGGGAATACCTTCTGATGCTAAAAAATAATCAACACTCTCTCCCTCTACCAACATCTCACTCCCTCCCTCTATATTCCTCTCTATCTCCAACCTATCTCTCTCTCCCCCACTCTCTCACTCTCTCATTGTCTCCCTCTCTCCCCCCCCCGCTGCCCCTCTCTCCCTCTTTACCTTTGTCTCTCCCCCACTCTCCCCCCCAATCTCTCTTTACCTGTTTGTTAGAAAAATAGGATCGTGAAGTAATGAAATAAAATAAATGTGAAAATAAAACATAGAATATACACAATAAAACAAATACACAGATATATGTTTTTCACCCAATGTGGGCTATGTCCACCAGAGAAATTTCCAGGTCCTTCCTTTTTATTATCTAGAAAAAATGAAGGGATACAACCTACAACACACCTTCTTTAACTTCCTCTTCTTTCTCTCACATTATCCTCTCTTATAATACAATATTTTCTATGACCCTCAATAGTAATACAATTCCCTCATACATACAATAGGGATTCCTTCTAGGGATAAAATCCCTAACATAACTTCTACCATCAGATTTGTGACCTTATAATGAACGATCCATATCGACTATGAAATTACAATATTTTATGAGATATTTTTTCCCCCTGAAAAAAATAATGGGGGGGAATCCACCCCATACTACAATGTGAGGAAATGGGATCCAAACACAACTAAAACAAACCTATGAATCAAGAAGAAAATCAGGCTCCACAACCAACAATCTCCCAGTTGGAGACTGATCATAAAAACTCCACCATTGTTGTACCTGTTAGACTATGATCCACCTTGAACCTGGAAAATTTCTCATCTTCACCTTTATCCTTGAAGGCCAACTGAAAATGAGCAAGAACTGAGTTTCTCCTTGGTTACTACCTTTGTTAACATGTTTGCAGGATTTTGGCTAGTATATATCTTTTCCAACTTCAATTGTCCATCTTCAATTTTTTTTTGTATGAAATGGTACTTGATATGTATATGGTTAGTATTATAATGGAAGGTTGATTTCTTTGGAAGATGAATGACACTCTAGATATCACAACACAACCTACTATTCTCCCACTTCTTTCCCAATTCCTCCATATACCTCTGTAACCAAATAATCTCTTTAGTAGCCTCTATAACAACAACATACTCTGCTTCCATTATTGAAAGTGAAAAAACCTTTTGTATTTGTGAAATTCATCTTAATGTTGTTCCACCTATAGTAAAAACACACCCTCTAGTGCTCCTCCTCCTATCTTTATCACCTTCCATATCTGAATCAACATATCTCTGTAGAACAATGTTTGAACCTACAAAACATAACACATGAGTACTAGTGCCTCTCAAATACCTGAGAATCCACTTTACTTCCTCCCAATGTTCTTTACTTGGATTGTTCATATACCTTCTCACAACGTCCACTGCATGTGCAATATTTGGTCTTGTGCAAACTATCACATACATCAAGCTACCAATTGCTGATGAATAAGGGACCTTGGACATGTATTCTATATGCTATTGTGTCTCACGACACATTTTCTTGGTTAATTTGAAATGGATCTCCAAAGGTGTACTAACTGGTTTTGCATTCCACATTCTAAACCTATCCAACACCTTCTCTATGTCCTCACCCTGAGACAATGTCAATTTGTGATTTTTCCTATCTCTTGTTATTCTCATAAAAAGGATTTTCTTTGTAGCACCCAAATCCTCCATATCAAATGAATTAGCTAATTTCTTCTTTAGAACATTTATATCATGCATATTAGACCCTACAACAAGCATGCCATCTACATACAATAGAAAGATAATATAGCTTCCATTTTCTATCCTTCTAAAATAAACACAACGATCAAAATGACATCTACTATAACCTTGTTCTATCATAAACCTATCAAAATTCAAATACCACTCCCTTGGAGCTTGCTTTATGCCATACAATCTCTTCTTCAACACATGTACCAAATTCTACTTTCCTTTTACCTCATACCCATGTGTCTGCTTCATATAAATCTCTTCCTCCAACTCCCCATGGAGAAAAGTTGATTTTACATCTAATTTATCAAGATGTAAATCTTCTACTGCTACAAGAATTAAAATAGTCCCAATTTAAGTCATTTTAATTACAAGAGAAAATATTTCATCAAAATCTATACATTTCTTCTGTGCAAACCCCTTTACAATAGGTCTAGTCTTGTACCATTTTTTCCCTCCATATTCTTCCTTCAACCTATAAACCCATTTATTATGCTATGCTCCTTTTCCTACGGGAAACTGAACCATGTCCCAAGTTTGGTTATTTACCAAGGAGTCCATTTCCTCTTTCATGCCTTGCTCTCGCTTCTTTTTAGTGTCTACCCGCATTGCCTTTTCATAACTTTTTGGTTCACCAGAGTTAGTCAACAATAAATAATAAAATGAAGAAGAGTATCGTTGAGGGGGCCTACTTAACCTAGTAGATATTATAACAAAACTTGCAAGAGTTTTAGGTTCCTTTTTGCTCCTATTGTTGTACATTTTGATTTTCTGGTACCTTTGGAATTTCATTTTCCTTGATTTCATCAAGCACTCTGTATTTTTTTTTCCTTTTCTTGTTTCTTTCCTTGCAATTGATCCTTATAGATGACCTTATCATTGAATATGACATCTCTACTCCTAATGATTTAGTGATTTTCATAATCCCATAAGCGATAACCAAAATCATCAACACTGTATCCAATAAAGGTACACTTCTTGGATTTTTCCTCAAGCTTCATTCTATTTTATTTATCAATATGGACAAATGCTTCAGAATCGAAAGTCTTCAAAAATGAGTAGTTTACCTTTTTACCCATCAATGCCTCATCTGGAATGCCACCATCCCAGGAGCTTGAAGGCCCTCTATTTATTAATTAAACAAAAATATCTACAACATCTACCCAAAAATGTAAGGGAAACCCCACATGAAATCTCATACTCCTTGCACTCTCCATGATTGTCTTGTTCATCCTCTATGACACACAATTTTCTTGTGGTGTTCCTCAAAATTTCTTCTCTCTATGAATACCATGGTATGAATAGTAATCATCAAACTCCTTACTACAATATTCACCTCCATTTTATGATATGAGACACTTCAACTTTTTTTCTATCTCATTATCAACCAAAGCTTTCCATTTCTTAAAAGTGTCAAAAACATCATGTTTTTGTCGAATGCAATAAACCAAAGTTTTTCTAGTTGCATCATCAATAAAAGTAACATAACCATAAGAGCCACCAAGATATGATACTTGAGATTCCCCCCATACATTTGTATGCACAAGCTCTATCTTTTCACTCTTCTTTTTTGTTCCAACTCTGAGAAATATGGCTCTCTTATGTTTTCCATAAACACAGTGCTCCCAGAAATCCAAATCAATTTGTTTAAGATATGGAAACAAGTTCCTTTTGTGAAGTATTTGCCTCCCCTTCTCACTCATCTCTCTAAGATTATGATGCCACATTGTTGTATCCACTCTTGTAGAAGCTAAAGAGATAGAAGAGTCAGAATTACCAGTAGATAAATACAATGTACCTACCTTCTCTTATTTTTCTATCACCAATGATCCTTTAGTGACCTTCCATGCCTTATCTATAAATGTATATATACAACCCTCACTTTCCAACTCCCCTGTTGAAATTAGATTTTTTCTCAGATATGGAACATGTATCACCTCTTTCAAAAACCATTGGTTTCCATTCTTTTTCTTTATTTGTACCTTTCCCATTCCAACAATTTTACATTGTGCATCATCACCCAAATGAACTTGTCTAAAATCACCTTGAACATAATCTTGGAAATATTTTCTATGGGGTGTGGCATGGAATGAAGCCCCTGAATCTACTAACCAAGATTCAATCATATTATCTAAATAAATAATCAAAGCATCTTGTAACACATCACATGTTACATTTTCTTCCTGATTTTTCTCCTGTTGTCCATCTCTTTGTTTCTTTGGAGCTCTGTCTTTATTCATATGTCCTTTCTTCCCACAATTCCAGCACTCTATCTTTCCTAGTCTAGATTTGGACTCCCTTCCTAGAATTCCCATGATTCCATGAACTCTTTCATATTTCCTTTTGTATCCCTTTTTTCTCCATAGTCAATGCATTACCTAATGTCTCACCTATGCTTTTCCATCACATTTGTTCGCTAAGGATAACACCAATAACATCATAAAATTTTAGAGTGTTTGAACCAGATACATAGTTACTTACAACCATGACCAAGTCATTACATGTTTCTTGAAATGAGAACAAGATTAGAAGAGCCCTAACCTCATCCTCAAAGGTCACTTTTATAGAACTTAGTTCACTAGTAAATGTATTAAATTTCTTTAAATGATCTACAACAGACCCACCGTCTGACATATTCATATTAAATATTCTCTTCATTAGAAATACCTTGTTGGAACCTAAGGGTTTCTCATATAGTTTAGCCAATGCGTTCATCAGATCCTTTGTTGTATTTTCTTTCAAAATATTGAAATCCATCGACTTTGTCAAGCATAGTTGTCAGGAAATGTAGGGCACTTTCACACTGATCCTAGAAAAATAGAAGAAGAATTTAATAAAGAACGTAAATGAAACAATAAATTACACAATACACTACAATTTTACCCTGGAACCCTTAACTGGGAGAAACCAAAATTTGTTTGAGTGTTCTTATCTCTCTTTGTCTTATTCAATTAGAATAAAAAGTTACATCCTAAACTTTGTCCATGCCTAAGACATAATCGACATCATACCTTCTTTCCTACACAAGAACAACCCTATAGCAAAATAGGCTTACATATACATGACCAACAACCTTTGATTACCATGCATTATCTTTCTCGCATTTTCTTTTACAGAGTTACAACACACCTGGTGCCAACCTCCCCTCCAACTCTTTCTGGGATAACGTGACCTCTCGGTCTAGGATCGTTCAAGACATCGAACCAACTAGTTTGTCAGGCTCCTGATGGAACCAATTTAACTTGACACAGACCCTTTTGTTTCCTCGACACTCGCTATGGGACACCTGCGGACTCTCTCCTTAGAGATTTTAACTCTTATTCCAACAGGCGCTAGCTCTCAATGCTAAGCTCCTCTTTTGATGTGACCACGGGCTATGTCTATGGGCCAACTCCCTTCGCAACCCCACGCTTCGGGACTTTTGCGAGCTTTTTCCTCCTCCTTTCCCGATTTCAAAATCGGTGAATTCTTCGGGACCAGATCTACAGTCCACATTCCTCTCACGATCAACGGCTATGATCATTTCGCAAGTTCGGACTTTGTGATTCCTTCTCTCAGGTATTCCCTCTTGGAATTTCCCATACTGCGTGGATCTCTACCACGTGTCCTCTGGATCCAATAGTCCAAAATGAAATCTCTCTTCATGAATTTGCTAAGATCTTTGTTTTCTCTCAAGAAACCTTTCAAAGCTCCTGTTCCTGAACTTCTTGATCTTATGCCACCTGTCTCTTCATCGATGATGGATGATTTCACTATTTTCAGGACTTTAGCAAGTCCTCGACTCTTTTGCACATTTAGTGCAATTTTTCTTTCAAGACTTAGACTATTCTTGAAGTAACTTATGCACTCCTTGCAGAGTTTTGCACAGGTTTCCTTCTCTGACTTTTATCGGCTTGAAAATCTTCGAGGTTCCCAGTTCCTCTGCACGTTTTTCTTTCACTCCTAGTAGTTTCTCGCCCTTCTTCATGATATTGTGAGGTGAACTTACAACACCTTAGGTGCACTCCTTTCATTTGGCTCAGTTCTTCGATAGCTTCCCCCTTAACCTTAGGGAAATGTTTAAGGCATCTCCTTTACTTTGTCGATGCACTTCTTGCAAAACCTTCCTTTACCAAAATGTTCAGCAATTTTGGGATTCTTCAACACCTCCAACCGTGTTTCTCCTGTGTATGTTCACACTAGCTCGATTCCCTCCTGGCAGAGTATTCAGTAACTCTGAAATATGCTTCTCCCTACATAGTCTATCTTTCCAAGGTACTTAACCGCCTTGAAATTTTTCCCTGAGTCTATAAATTAATCTGGTGTGTCATCCTGTCAGCTTCTCTTCTAACTCCACTGAGTTCAGAGACACACTCCTTGCATCAGTGTACAAAGTCTCCCTACTATTTCTCACACTCCTTACACTTAGCCTAGAGAACCAAACTTAACTCAACATACTCGTAGATAGAAAACAATATCTCCATCCTTGCAGATGATTTCCAACATTCATCCATAATTCACAAACATGTAAAAGACATTCATAACACAACATCCATTACACAGAAAGATAGAATAGGAAAAAATGTCATTTTCTATTAATGGTATAATGCCAAATTACAATGGTGGAGTCCGAGAGACAGCTGAGACTCGGCTGTTTGTGTTTATCCCCTTTAAATATGACCTATCCAACCAAAAACCAACCTCTAATTTGCTTACAATACAAAGATTTATACAAGAGGGGATCTATGAGATTCCCTCGCAAGCTAATTTAGTGGTGTCAATTCACCATTCAAACACCTATCTAATGGACATATTACAATGATGGAAATCTTCTCCAAATCAGATATAGATCCATTCTATCGTCAACCTATTAATGATGACCTTATCTCTAGCTTGTGCAAAAGCACGATTTGGCTCTTCCATCTTGTCTTCAATTAATACTTGGATCACGCCTTGGATTCTTGAGGCAAAAATGAGAGGGTGGTGCCTCTCCTTCCTTGAAAGCGCACCACGTGTGTTAATTTGCTAGTGCATGCTGAGATGGAGAGATTCTCTTGCATCATACTCCACAACGGAAAAAATCATGATCTTTCTAATGTGTCTGAAGCCCTCCTGTATCCAAAAATTTCTCCTGGAGTTGTCTCTCGGCTCCTCTGCTCTGCTTCTTCTTCTCTTGCATAATCCTTACTTCTCGTGCAGTTTTCCTTTCATCCAACTTCCTCTTGCTGACCATTTCTTCTGCCGACTCCAACATTAGATTCTTTATCTCTTCGATCACCTTGTCCAATTGTTCCACCGACTAGTTCTTTTGTTGCAGACTATGTCGCTGCACTCCCTCCTTGGTGATGGGAAAATCACACTGACTTCCCAAGACATATTCTTCCCGTGTGGCCTTAGATTTCCACTCTTCTGTAGTATTCATTCCTGCAGGATCCTCATCAATGAACTGCTGCTCAACTACCACTTCTCCTGATAGATTCTCTCTTGCTAGTACTTCAATTGTTCCCATTCCAACTTCCTCTAGCTTCTCCTCATGCTGGTGTAATCCTTCATCTGCTTCCAACTTATCCTGTTGGATGTGCATGATCTGCACTACCACTCTCCTCTCAAGAGATTCCAATTCCTCACAGAGATCAACAAAGTCTATGCTGTCTACTCCCTTTTTTGCTACAAACTCCAGTGCTGCAGTCATCTCTCATTCAACTTCCTAGCTAAAAATGTCGAGAAGTTATGTTGAATGATTTTCTCCTTCTATTGGGATAGACCTTAGTATTTGTTCCTTCTCCTCCTTGGCAGTCTCTTCTTGTTGTCTCTCTGTCACATCTGCAACACCTATGCTAGCCTCTCCTTGGCCACTTTGTAGGAATATCTTGATTCCCCCAACGATTAGAATGCTCCCCTGATCCTTCTCTTAGATGGTGGAAGTTTGCAAATTCTCATCATATTCATCCACATGGCTTGCAGCTCCGTGCGAATCTCCATCTAAGTGACGTCTCTCTTCTACCTCCTCTTCATCTATCAAAGAACTCTTGACTGATATCATATCTTATTCCTTTCCCTCCTGGAAATCTGGGATGTCTCTTCTACCCACCTAGAAATTTATGAGATCCATTGATCCCTTCTCATTTCCCACCTGACAATCTATGAGATTCTTTCCATATCTATTTCCATTATGAATGAGGTTTTCAGCATGCCCCAACCACCTCTTTAATACATGTTGCTGCCTCTTGGCCAAAAATTTTTGAATAGGCCGTCTAGATGTCCTCTTAAAAGTCCATTCGTACCTCCAGTGCACCTTTGATGCTTGCTGCAACTTGAATGCAAGCCTCTCCATCTGTGCTCAGATTTCACTAAGCTCCTTGTCCATCTCCGCTCTACTTTTCCATGAGTGGACTCCTCCTTAGTTTCATTTATGACCTTTGATGACCATATTTATTTTTCTACAGCCCACCTGTATGCTTACCATCTGTTGCACACCCTGCAACAGCTCCAACAGATCATTGCACCCTCTCTCCCTGGATTACAGAAATCAATTTTGCACCAACTCCTTTGTCTCTTTCTCTCCACCTGAGAGAAATCAAGATCTAATACCACTTGGTGCCAACCTCCCCTCCAACTCCTTGGGGGCTGACACGACCTCCCGGTCTAGGATTTTTCAAGTCATAGAACCAACTAGTTCGTCAGGCTCCTGATGGAACCAATTTAACTTGACACATGCCCTTTTGTTTCCTCGGCACCTGCTATGGGACACCTATGGACCCTCTCATTATTACTTTTAACTCTTATGCGAACAGGCGCTAGATCTCAATGCTAAGATCTTCTCTTGATGTGAACATGGGCTATGTCCATGGGCCAACTCCCTTCACGACCCCACACTTTGGGACTTTCACGAGATTTTTCCTCCTCCTTTCCCAATTTCCGAATCGGTGAATTCTTCGGCACCAGATCTACGGTCCATGTTCCTCTCGCAATCAACGGCTATGATCACTTCGCAAGTTCAGACTTCATGAGTCCTTCTCTCGGATATTCCCTCCTAGACTTTCCCGAACTGTGTGGATCTCTACCACGTGTCCTCTGGATCCAATGGTCCAGAATGAAATCACTCTTCACGACTTCGTCGATATCTTTGTTTGCTCTCGGAAAACCTTCTGAAGCTCCTGTTCCTGAACTTCTCGATCTTCTACCACCTATATTTTCCTCGACAATGGATGATTTCACTATCTCCGGGACTTCAAAAATTCCTCGACTCGTTTGCACACTTAGTGCAATTTTCCTTTCAAGACTTAGACTGTTCTCGAAATACCTTATGCACTCCTTGAAGAGTTCTGCACAGGTTTCCTTCTGCAACTTTGCTCGGCTTGAAAATATTTGAGGTTCCCAGTTCCTCTGTGAGTTTCTCTTGCCCTCCTGGAAGTTTCTCTCCCTTCTTCCTGAGCTTGTAAGGTAAAATTACAACACCTTAGTTGCACTCCTTGCGTTTGGCTCAGTTCTTCGACGATGTCCCCCTTAACCTTAGGGAAAGGTTTAAGGAATATCCTTTCCTTTGTCGACGCACTTCTTACAAAACCTTCCTTCACCAGAATGTTCAACAATTCTGGGATTCTTAAACACCTCCAATCGTGTTGCTCCTATGTATGCTCACACTAGCTCAATGCCCTCCTGGTAGAGTGTTTCATAGTATTCAGTAACTCTGAACTGTGCTTCTCCCTACACAGTCTATCTTTACAAGGTACCTAACCACCTTGAAATTTCTCCCTGAGTTTGTAAATTAATCTGGTGTGCCCTCCTAGTAGCTTCTCTTCTGACTCCACTACGTTCAGACATGCACTCCTTGCATTGGCTTATAGAGTCTCCCTACTCTGTCGTGCACTCCTTGCACTTAGCCTAGATAACCAGAATTAACTCAATATACTCGTGGATAGAAAACAATATCTCCATCCTTGCAGATGATTTCCAACATTCATCTACAATTTACAAACATGTAAAAGACATTCATAACACAACATCCATTACATAGAAAGATAGAACAGGAAAAACTGTCATTTTCTATTAATGGTAAAATGCCAAATTACAATGGTGGATTCTGAGCTACAACTAAGTCTCAGTTCTCTATGTTTCTCTCCTTTTAATCTAACCTATCCAACCAAAAACCAACCTCTACTTTTCTTACAATACCAAGATTTATACAAGAGGGGTTCTATGAGCTTCCCTCACAAGCTAATTTAGTGGTGTCAAATCACCATTCAAACACCTATCTAATGGACAGATTACAATGATGGAAATTTTCTCCAAATTGGATGTAGATCCCTTCTTTCGTCATCCTATTAATGGGGACCTTATCTCCAGCTTGTGCAAAAGAACAATTTGGCTCTTCCATATTGTCTTCAATTAATGCCTGGATCACGCCTTGGATTCTTGAGGCAAAAATGAGAAGGCGATGGCTCTCCTTCCTTGAATGCGCACCACACATGTTAATTTGTTGGCATGTTATGAGGTGGAGCGATGCTCCTACATAAGCACCTCTTTATAGGCTTTACAATAGGAAAAACCCTAAATATTGGCACCCAAAACAAATGTTACATATCTGTGCATATCATTGGCTACAAATCCTGCAAATACCAGGATTATGTTACAATCAACTTCCAAGTCAGGTTACCAGTTGACTACCAATCGACCTTCATTTGGAATTTAGTCTATCTTCTCATGCTCTCACTTTGACCTCTTGTCAGTTGAATTATCATTGATATATTCGACTTCAAAGTTTCCGAGTCAAATTCCTTGACCTTCAACTTGATGTATATCCACCTCAACCTTCTACCATTAGTAGATTTACCTCGACTCAATCTTCACTGCAAAGAATATAACAAACCAACAATATCCTACTTGATTTGTTCTTTGCTGAAATAGTAAATTCCTGAAATTTCATTCACAGACCCAGGGAAGAAATGCCCATTGCCTCTCCGCAGCAAGAGAAATTCACAAAATTCACAGACTTGGTCAATGAGTTTGTTATGTTTTTTAACATGTCTAATTTCTCCAGTAGAACCTTTTTACTTTCCACCATATCTCTTATGAAATGGTATTGTACATAAATTTTATTATTCTTTGAATGATAAGTTGGGTTCTTTGCCATAAATATTGCACTTTTCCTGTTGCTACTTGGCTTCATAGATTTCTCCTCAAACCCAATTCCTGAACACAACCTTTGAATCCATAACACTTCCTTGCTTCCATGAGTGGCCACCATGTATTCAAATTCTATTTTTGACAAGGCTACGAGCGCTTGTCGCTTACTCATCCAACTTATTTCTCCAACGAACATCTTGAAGATATATATGTTGGTCGACCTCCGTCGATCCATATCTCTAGCCTAGTCGGCGTTGACAAAACCATCTACATTTAATTTACCATTGTCAGCTCTAGGTATTCCTTGGTAGCATATAACATAGTCCTTCATGCCACACAAATACCTAAATACTTTCTTGACAACTGTCTAGTTCTCCTTTCCAAGTGTCAACATGTACCTTCTCAACACTCCCACTACATGGGAAATGTCTGTTCAAGTGCAGACCATTGCATACATTATAATACCAATAGCACTTGCATAGGGAACATGTGCCATGTCCTCTATTTCTTCATGTGTCTTTGGAAACTATTCAACAGTAAGCCTTTCTCCCATAGAAATTGGCACCTTCACCAGTTTGCAATCCTACATGTTGAATTGTTTCAACACTATTTCAATATACTTCCTTTGATTCAACCAGAGATTTCTAGTGGTTTGATCTCTCTTAATCTCCATTCCCAATATGAAGTTAGTTGTACCGAGATCTTTCATGTCAAACTTGGAGGATATCAGCTTCTTCACCTACTTTATTGCGTCCATGTTATTTCCAATCAGCAACATATCATCGAGATACAAAGCTACATATATGAAACTCCCACCTTCTTCCTTGGAATATATGCAGTGATCAAATTTTCTTCTCACAAATCCCAAACTAAGGATGCAAGTGTCAAAATTATGGTACCACATACTTGGCGATTTCTTTATACCATAAAGGCATCTTTTGAGTTTGCACACCAAATATTTCTTTCCCTTTACTATAAATCCTTCAGGTTTTTTCATATAGATTTCTTC
The DNA here is from genome assembly GCA_000966675.3 of Picea glauca. NCBI lineage: Eukaryota > Viridiplantae > Streptophyta > Pinopsida > Pinales > Pinaceae > Picea > Picea glauca. Next base: position 229,670 of record JZKD02S2018846.1, on the reverse strand, counting down.
TTCCAGGTCCCCATGTAGGAAAGTTGTCTTCACATCCATTTTTTCTATCTCTTGATCGAATGCTGCAGCCAGAGACATTAGTAATCTAATGGAAGTTATTTTTGCAATAGGGGAAAAAATATCACCGAAGTCGACTCCCTCAACTTGGGAATAACCTTTTGCTACCAGTCAAGATTTGAACTTGTGGACTTGTCCTCCAACATTCAAATTCTTATTGAACACCCACATGCTACCGACGATCTTTCTTCCACTAGGTAACTTGACCAAATCCCATGTCTCATTATTGTACAAGGATTTCATCTCTTCGACCATGTCATCCTTCCAGAATTTACTCTATGTCATGTCAACTGCCTCGGTCTGAACAATATCCATCTAGATCAGTCCTCCCCCCTTAGGAAGAAATGATCTCCATTGAGTTGAGTTCCCCCATCAGGTGAGGAAACTTCTTCTGAATTTAGCCCTAGGTGATCCACTTATCTTGTTGTAGGAGCTTCCCTACCTTGAAAATTCAATAAATATGGATCCTCTGCTGGCGTGTGCCTTTGACCTATGTGTCCACTATCTTATCAGTGGATTCTTGTTCCATGCAGTCAGAGTTGAGATCTGTTGGTTTTAGCTATTTTGCGATCTCTAAGGTGTCCAATAGTGGTGGAAAATATGGCCACAGGAGGTCCACATTGAACACTAGGTGCAAGCCAAGGAAGGGTGGAGTGTTGAGCTCAAAATCATTTCTACCCACAACCTTGGTGATAGTGTAAGGCCCATAGAGTAGTGGGAGGAGCTTTCGATGGGGCCCTATAAGGTTCTCTTTCTGCAAATGTAACCAAACCTTGTCTCCCACCTGAAACCGGTGCTATACCTTGTGTTAATCATGGCGTTTCTTGTACTGAGCATTGGATTTATGCAAAATCTCATGGACCTGTTGGTGGATGTGTTGAATCCGCTCAATGAATCTGGTGGCTTTGTCGACCTCAAACTAAACATGGGAAGATTATGGATGTGTTGTTGCAAGAGGTAGTGCAACATCAATGGGACCCAAGGGTTGGAATCCCAGTTGAACATAGGGAAGAATATCATTTGATGTATGCGAATGCTTAGAGTTATACATGCACAGGATGTGCACAATCATCCGATTGACGACCTATGTTTGGTTGTCTTTTTGGGGTGGAAAGTAGTGGATTTAGGGAGCTTGGTGTCCAATAATGACCAGAGACTTGACCAAAATTTGTTGAGGAACCTATTGTCCTGATCATATATGATGGTCTGTGGTATCCCAAAATGGACCCACACGCATTCAAAGAAGATCTTGGAAGTATTTTGCACTGTGATGCTCTTCTTGCACGCTTTGAGGATTACCATCTTCGAAAACAAATCAACTACCACAAATACATAATCATTTCCTTTCTTGGTGGATGGAAGGACAGACATGTAATCCATCGAGATGGATTCCTAAGGACTCTTGGGAGTATTAAGAGGGGTGTATCATCCTTTCTTCTTGATGGCTGGCTTGGAAATGACATAGGAAGTGCAAGATCTAATATACTTGTTGACGTCCTGTCGAAGTTTTGGCAAATATATTTTTTTTCTAGAATGGCCACAATTTTCTCCACACCAAAATGTCCTGCCATCCGACTATAGTGAGCCTCCCAAATCATCTTTGCATGTTCACTTGCAGGTACACAGAGATGTCCCAAATGGAATAGCAATCTTTCCTAAATGTCAAAATCGGTGGCATTCGCGCATGTACCCAAGATATGATAGGTAAGGGCAAAGTATGGATCTTGCTGATAAAGTTTGGGCATCTCATATGCCTCATGTCCACATGAATGGAGAACGGTGGTGAGTGCAGCCACGGGAGGCCAACTGAGGCAGTCAGTTGCATGATTTGTGCTCCCTGTGTTATACTTGATGTTGAGATGGAACTCCTGCAAGTAGGTGGACCACTTTTGATGGTGGTCGTTTTGCAACTTCCCTTGTGTCTATATGAACTACAAAGGCTTTTGATTAGTGTGGATGATTTTATCCTTTCCCAGAATGTAATGTTTCCATTGAATATAGGATTGTACAATGAAATACATTTCCTTGTCATAGGTGGGGTATTTTTGGACAGTATCTTAAAGTGTCTCACTATAGTATGGTACCAGATGACCATACTGAGTGAGAACTACACCTACAACATAGTCAGATGCATAAACATCGATCTTGAACAATTGTTGCAGATCAGGAAAGGAGATTACTAGAGATAAGCACAAGTGATGCTTCAAATAATCAAATGCTCATTGTTGCTTCTTTCCCCATGCAAAATTTTCCCTGTTGACACCCTTGGTCACTTGGTTGAGGGCCCATGCAATATGAGAGAATCCCAACACAAAACGTTGGTAGAAGTTGGCCAGTCCCAAGAAGATTTGAAGCTTTGTTAGTGTGGTCGGAGCTGGCCAGTCACGAATGACTTGGATCTTAGCTAGATCAACATGCACATCGTCTTCATCAACAATGTAGCCCAAGTATTACACCTTGTTCATGCTAAAGGAGCATTTTTCCAAGTCACCATATAGCTTGTGCTTCTGTAGAGTGCTTAAAACCTGCTAAATATGCTGCATGTGCTCCTCCAAAGTTCTGTTGAAGATGAGGATGTCATCCAAATATACCACCACAAAAAAGTTGGTGAAGGGTATCAATACATCATCCATCAACCTCATGAAAGTGGCCGGTGCATTTTTTAATCCAAAGGGCATGACCAACCATTTAAGGAGACCTTCTTTAGATTTCAAAGTTGTCTTCCGTAAATCAGTTGGTTCGATGGGAACCTGGTGGTAGCCATACTTTAGGTCAATCTTGTTGAATAACTTTTCCCCTTTGAGTTAGTCAAGAAGGTCATCAATTCTATGAAATGTGTATCGGTTCCTCACTATGATTTTGTTCAACACTATGTAATCAGTGCAAAGCCGCCAAGTCCCATCTTTCTTCTATACCAATACAATAGGGCATCTGCAAGGGGAGGATATGGGTATGATGTGTCTCTTTTGAGGTAGCTCTTGGATCTTGTTAACACTCTGTAATTTTCCCAAGGCTGTGGAGGCAGTCACAGAGGCAACATCAAAACCTCTTTGAGTCAGGGATCTAGCCCTCCGAGACTCAGAGAGGGATCTCTCTGTCAAATTTAGGTTTGTTTGAAATAGGATATTAGGCTAGTTATGCAGAAGAATGTTTGTTTTTTTATTTGAGGTGTTTGGCTGAGTGATTGCTTTAGAATCCCATTGGGCTATGGGGCTTTTTTCAAAACATAAGGTCATATAAACATCTTTTAAAGGGATTCTTCACAGGGCGAGATAGCGAAGATACTAGATTGATTAAGATAAAATGTGATGGAAAGATAGAACAGGTGAGAGGTTCGTTTAAGTAAAGAAGCATTCAAGAATTTCTTTAACTCAAAATCAGAAGAATAACATGCAGACTAATAAAAGGCCAGATACAGAGTACCTGGGGTAAATTATGTTCTTTAACTTCCTTTTAACAGTTGGAATTAGAAAACAAGGTGATAACAGAGTAAGAAAACATTAACATGGCAAGAAAAACATCACCAATGTCTAGACGCAAAAATCCTGTGCACAAATTCCTTTGTATTACTGGTGGATCTAAAACATTGTAGAGAACAACCTTTATGGGTGCAATGATCAACCCCCTTTTACATTAAAATCATATGAATAGATAGGATATATCCCCCAACAAGTTGTGTAAGTCAGTTTTAACCACCTCGGCCAAAAATAGCCACAAATCCCAAAAAATCCGGAACTACAAATTTGGTCGAATTTGCTGAAAATAGGGGTACTCTCAGTCATTGATTTCTCCCAATCAGTGAAACCTATGAAACAAATGAAGGATTTTATTTTATATTAGCTTGTATGGAGCAAAAACCACCTTCAGTTTCTCAAATTTTGATTCCACCTCGCCGAAATAGCTCCCGCAAAATCGGGTCTGTAACAAGAAAAACCAGAAATCTGAACAATGAGGTTGAAATACAGCCTCTATTCTCCCAACTGGTGGCACCTTTGAAAACACTGGGAGAGGTTTTTATTATTCAGCCCGTTATTAACAAAAATATCTTTCGATTTTTTAAATTTCATCTTTGTTTGCCCAGAATCTGCTTCGCAAGACAAGGTGTCAAAATTGGAAAAACAACGGTTTTGTGAAAATGGGGGAGGGTAGTTTTGGAGAGGTAAGTGGTATTCCAAACCCCCCCTGAGGTGGTAAGTGGTATTGGGATGGGGGGTATGAAATCACTTGGAGGTGACAAGTGTCCCTCCCAATACCACTATTCTGGACGCCCCTCCCCCCCTCCATTAAAGTTCGAAAAGCACGGAGGGGGGGTCCGAAATTTTTTATGTCCGTGGATTTGTTTTATTTGGGGATAAGTGCATAAGGTGCGCTCTATGTTTTTAATTTATTTGTTTTTTGATTTTTGTTTTATTTATTAAATTTTAATTTGTTTTAATGTTTTTCTTTTTTTATATATTTTTGTATTTACGTTTTATTTTGTTTTTGTTTATTAGTTTTCGTTTTTAATGCATGTTTTTATTATATTGTATTTTGTTTGTCTTGCATTATGTTTTATTTCATATATATATTAACTTATATGTTTATTATTTTATAAGTTTTTTTTTGTCAATATTATTATATTGTTTTTATTATTATTTATTATTAATGTTTATTCTAACAAACTAAGTTCTAACCTAATTATTAATTAATTAATTGATTATTAACTAGTCTAGCATATTTTAATTAATCTAAAATTATTAATTAATCTAATTAACTTATTTTATTTCTAACATTATTAACTTATTGTTCTTTTTAGCCTAAGTTTGTTTATTCATGGAGGGGAGGCGGGAAAGAAGTAGCCAATGGGACAAATGGGCAAAGGGAGTGAGTGGCGCAACGATGTATGAAGGATGCAACAGGGTGATGGAGGATCGGGCAAAATGGATGGAGGGGAAAAAGGAAACAACCGAGAGACCAGCAAGACAGATGTCTTCATCATGAGGCAACACCAAAAAGCAGCTAAAGAATCGAGTTACCTATGATTATAGGACCCTAATAGATCTGATGCTTGATTTCATCATTTTCCATCAACGAGTGATGATAGACTGGTCCCTTAGGCTGAGGTGCACTAGTGGTTAGATCAATTGGATGCTTGACTTGGTAGTGTGTCAGTACCCCGGTGGGTGAGGAGAAGATGTCTCTATAATATTCCACGATCCCATCCACTTACTTTTATTGCAAAGAGAGTCTTTGTGTAGAGGCCACAGATGTTGTGACAACCTTCTACTTATTGTGAGCCTGGATCATTAAGAAGATGATCTTCACGGTATGTGAAATGAACTTTCTTGATTTCTTAGTAGAGATTAAATAAATAGCGGTAGGCAGTGCTACCTCTGGTATCTTGTACAATTATCTACCCAAAGTAATAATAACACTGCGGGGTATAAAATCATACACATCATGTTGCTTCCACAAATATGGTTGCCTTAAAATAACATCACAAACTTTAAGGGAAGAAATATCACACAATACCTTGTATTTGAAAGGCTTGATGCCATAGGGAAGAAGACACTTTTGGATGACACAACAATCTCTTCCTTGGCGAAGCCAACCGATGGTGTAGGGTTGTGGATGTGGTGTCGTCGATAGATCCAACCAGTTGATGACGTATACTGAGATCAAGTTCTTCTTACTACCACTATCGACAATTACATGAAGCGGAACCCCCTTTACCCACATCTGTGAGTTAAAGAGGCATTCCCCTAACTCTTGTTCTTCTGGTTTGCTTGGATGGACTTTGGTGGTAGCGACAGTGACAGTGGGTTCATCATCGACAATTCGCTTCCCTCCTTTTGGATATGATTCAAAGTCAAAATTAGCCTTTGACTCAAAATCTTTCAGCTCAGCAATGAGTGACTTCTTGGAGAGACATTCTTCGGTGTGGTAACAAGAGATTTTATGGTATTCACACCATTTTCCTGTGTCCTTCTTCGACTTCTCATTACGCTTCTTGTGTTATGGCTTGGACTGGTTGTCTTGAGAGTGCCCATCTTTGATCTGTCCCTTTTTGTGTGCATTAGGGCCACCTTCTCCCTGCTTTGTCTATGAGGAGTTTGAATATCCAAACTCTCACCTCTTCTTCTTAAATTTATTCTTGATCTTGACAACATATCTAGAAGTCGTACCCAATGATGTGTTGTACAAAAAATCCATTTCTATTTTAATTTATCTATGAAAAAAACTTCGGTATTTGAGAACCATATGTCTCTCAAAGTCTTTGATACCCAACTTGGTGGGCAGGATATGGAAACTATTGGTGAAATATGGTACTGTCTGGTCCCTTTCCTGATGTACTGTGGTCCATCTTGTGTATTTGTCCTCGTAGCTTCCAATAGCGTAATATTGTTCTTTAATGGTATCCTTGGAGGAATACCATGTGTGGGAGACCGCAAATATTGTAGATTTCTTGATGTCTCTTTGCTCAGAGTAAGTATCCCACTATCCCTTAACACAGGGGATGACCTTTAGGAGTGAAAAAGTAATATTTTCCCTATTGGAAAAATTGTGGACCGAAAAATACCTTTCGAGTAGATTCAACCATTTATCTTCAACATATGCATCTATCAACCATTCAAATAATGGGATATAAAAATTTACATGTACCTTGAAGGGGGTTTCATGGCCACTTGATGAAGATGCTTCTCCTACGAGAAGCTCTTGAAGGATTTGTGCAAAGTTGTCCATCATTTTGTTCCTTTGTCACGCGGTGGCTTCCTCAAGAAACATTTTAAAAGGATCTCCTTATCCATCATATTTATTTTCGTCCCCCATGGGTTGTTGTCGGGTTCGGCGTGACCGATCTTGCAAAGGCTCGACTGGTTTGAGTCCCAACTTCTTCTACCTAGATCTTGTGGGGGACATGCACGAAGAAAAATAAATGAAAAGAAGACCACTCTGATACCAATGATCTTGATTTATGAGAGAAACAAAATGAATAACAAACTAAATACAATAACACATAGATATGGAGAGAAACAACAGATATCCAGTGAACAATAACTTCTATTGAATAAATGAAATAGGATGAAACTGTAAAATTGTAGAACTGAACACAACTTGCTCGAATGGTGGTAGCTATATCTGAGAAGAGATGTGGATGCTACGCGCATCCGTCTAAGCATAATGATTACAATGAGGATCCAGAGGCCTTTTTAACATCACTCATGAATGTCAAAACCCTATACATCCAAAAACATAATCCTAGGAGGTGAAACACCAAAATTTATGTGTGCCTCGTTGGGTAACTTGGTACCTCAACTTCCCAGGGTCCTAAATTTTTCATACGACCTCCGCTTTAGGCTTGTGATAGCCCATTGGAAAGGTATTTTCAAGAAATACACATTATTCCATCAAACTCTGACACAATCTACAATTTGAGTGTGGCATGCCAAAAAAAAAAAATTAGGGCCCCAAAACGAACTTGGAAGTACATAAAGTTGTATTGACATGAAAACTTCCAAAATAATCCGGTTGGATTAGGTGGGCGACCACTAGTCTCCACATGGAATATGTGTAGGGATTCATACAATCCCATATGTGTATAACCCATAATTACAAAGAAGTATAGAAGAATGTGTTGAATTAAAAACTATGAAGAGGAGCCAATTGGAATAGGTGGGTGGCCACCAATATCCACCTGGATCAGGTTACCAGTCAACTACCAGTTGGCCTTCATTATGTCTCTAGTCATTCGTCTCATGCTCACGCTTTGACCTCTTGTTATTTGACTTGTCATCGATATCTTCGACTTCAAATTTTCCTGGTTGACTTCCTCGACCTTTGACTCTCTATCGATCCACATCGACCTTCGACCGCCAGATGATCTAAATTGACTCAACTTTCACTGCAAAGAATATAACAACCCAACAATAGTTGTATCATTCATAGTGCCTTCCTATCAAGAACGTCCCATTCTTCGTCCTTCATGGTCATCGACTTATTTCCTATTCTACCCAATGGTAGGAATAGATCCTTCTGATATAAATAATCTTCCATTTTCATCTTCCATAGCTGGTAGTTTTAGCCATTAAATTTCTCAACCCTAAACTTTCCATCCTCCACCATTTCTCCCACTCAAACCAGGAACCGTCTTTTCCTACGAGTTACCTTTGGCTCTGATAACAATTTTTAGAAAAATATGATTGCAGAGAAATAAAATAAAACCTATAAGATACACAATCCAATAGAGACACGTATATATGTGGTTCACCCAATATGGGCTACGTCCACTAGAGAAATTGCCAGGTCCTTCCTTTTTATTAACCAACAAAAATGAAGGGATAAAACCTAGAAAACACCCATTGTAACTTTCTCTTATTTCTCTCACAATCTCCTCTCTCATAATAAAATATTCTCTATCACCCTCAACCGCAATAAAATTCCCTCATACATAAAAGAGGGTTTCCTTCTAGGGAAAAAATCCCTAACACAACTTCTACAGTCATATCTATGACTTTATAATGAATAGTCTAGATTGCATACAAAATTACAATATTTTATAGGGAAATGTTTCCCCTGATGACAATAGTGGGGGAGAAATCCCCCCCACACACCCCCATTAGAAAATGGGATACAAACATGGCTAAAACAAACCTCTGAATCAAGAAGATAATCAGGCTCCACAACTAAGATCTCTCCCTCCATATCTATATATCTATACCCAACTTGATATTTCCCACTCTCTCCCCTCCCTCTC
>JZKD02S2018846.1:198519-220397 GCA_000966675.3 Picea glauca | reverse complement strand
CTCTCTCTCTCACACACACACACGCCTCCGATATTCCTCTCTCTCTCTCTCTCCCTTCCTCTCCTTCTCTCTCCTTCTTTGTCTCTCCTTTCCACTCTCTCTTTCTCTCTCTCTCCTCCATCTCTCCTCTACCTATCTCTCCCTCCCTCATTATCTACCCTTCACCCACTCTCCCTCTCTCTCCCACCACTATCTCTCTATTTTCCTCTCCTTCTCTCTCTCTTTCCCTCTTTATCACTCTCTCCTCTTCTTTTCCTCTCCCTCTATCTCTTTGTCCCTCATATTTCTCTCTCTTTCTCTCTTTCTCTCTCTCTCTCTCTCTCTATTCCCCTCTCTCCCTCCCTCACTCTATACACCCCTTTCTCTCCCCCTCCCTCTCTCTATTTATCCCTCCATCCCTCTCAATCCATATACCTCTCTCTCCTCTATCTCTCTCTCTCCCTCTCTCCTTACCCCTCCCTCTCTCTCCCCTTTCCTTCTCTCTCTTTTTCTCTCTTTTTCTCTATTGCTCATTCATGCTCCTCCTCACTCTCTCTCTCCCTCTCCCCCTCACTCTCTTTACCTATATCTCCCTCTTATTGCCTCTCTCTACCTCTATCTCCCTCTCTCTTTCTCTCATTGCATCCTTCCCACTCTCTCTCCCTCTCTCTGACTCCTCCCATCTCTCCCTCCCTCCATTTAGCTTAAGGATGATCCCTACTTCTCCAAGTCCCCTAATGGTGCCAATATTCCCACTAAGAGGTAAAGGATACACTTGGAAGGTCATGTCTGTGGGTTCAAGGTGTTGTTTGTGGTAATGGATGCATGAGTTGAAGGTGTTTTTTATGGCCTTGGCCTATGTTTGGGGATGTCAATGCCACTAGGTGGTTTTAAACTATTGATATATGTCCAAGGGTCTTGGAAACAATATGCATGCACTATTCGTTACACCGGAGGGATGGAGGTAGGGGTGGGGGGAAGCCATGCCTCCCTGTATGGGGTTTGGGGGAAATGTTGGGTATGTGTGATATTATTTTCATGATTGGTCCCATGTACTATATACTAATATGAGAGCAAGGGCAGGGGGGATGGGGGTGGAGCCTCTAAAAAAAAATGAGCATTTTTTTGCATCTATGTTTGGTGGTTTTTGGACACATTTTTTTTAATTTTTGTATTGTTGTAGCACAAGGTATTTTAGCCTGTGATTTTTTGATTCATGGGAGGTAATAGAGGGTCACAAAAGGTCACTTCACATGGATTTTGTGTTGATAAGAATGCACATGCACTCTAAGAATGTGTGCACATTCCTAAAGAACATGTGTGCTTCTACTAAGGAAGGTGCATGCATTCCTAAAGAGCGTGTGTGATTCTACTAAGGAATGCACATGCATTCCTGAGTGTGTGCACACTAATCATAGGAACATGTCCACATTCTTAAAAAATCCTAGTTGGAAAGTGTGCATGGTGGTTTAATGAACACCAAGGCTATATGATTAGGAACACACATGTTTAAGAGAATGTGCACATTCCTATGTGCATGCATTACTTTGCACCCCATTGCCACTTTTTTGGATGTGTAGTTAGCCATGTAATGTGCAATCAACATCTCCAATGCATTTATTACCCTCAATGTTTGGTACAAAGGGAGTAATAATGTATGAGCATGCAATGGAATTTACGGTTGAACAAGGAAGGTGCATATGAGTGGTTCATGTGGAATTTGTGATGACATGTCATTCCTATCATGGCCCAATGCATAGTCATGAATCCCAATGTGGTGAGACGTATCCTGATGAGGTACATGGATCCTGAGGAAAATGTCATGGATTCCAATGTATGTAGATATGGCCATAGAAGAGTACATGGATCCCAATGTATCATCATGGATCCAAAGGTAGTGTCATAGATATTGAGGTATGGTACAAATATCCCAATGCACAATACCCACTTAAAGTGATGGGTCTAGCCTCTTATCAGGCCATTAATTTGTAGCACCTAGTGACATCTCTTATCCAAAAATAACAAATGCGGTTAGTTTTAATACTTTCATAAGTCTTACCAAGGTGATGTAGGAGCATCACCTCCAAAGTCAAAACACAAGAATGGAGGAAAAGGAATGACATCTCAGCATGACAAAGCTTCAAATCAGAAATTAACCTAGAATTAAATCGAGTTGTTGAGATATTTTTGAAAACAACATTTTTAAATATGTTGTGTTTGTAAAGCTGTGAAGGACTGTAAGGGGTTGCATATATTGAGTGTTGACTCTTATCTGGAAATAACTGTTAATTATTGTAATAGGACAAAGTAGGTAACCACTAAGAGTTTGATAGGATAGGTTGTAGACAGGACAATGAGAGCTCATGGAGCCAGTCCTTAGATAGTTTTCATTGTTGCATTGTAATAAGATAGACAGAGTAGAACGAATGAGATAGAGATTAGAGAGATCAATAGAACATACTAGAGCAGAAGGAATACTATGTAATTTGTTTTTATGAAGGAATAGAACAGACAGAATTGTCCCAAAATCATTGGACTGTGTTCATTTAATGTGTGATTGAATGAATGTGATATTCTGTGTGTATGGTTATTTTAATTTTTGTTTATGTATGATTGTTCGAGAGGTTGACTGTGTGAGTTCGTGACAAAACTGGATGAGTTTCCATTGTTTTTCTTCTGACACTTGTATGCAAGGTGTGCATCTCGAATGCAAGGAGTGTGCCGATTGAGTCTCGGATTGACTTTGAGAAGCTCAAAGAGAACAAAGGAAACTTATACCAGGTGCAAGGTGTGCACAATGTCAAAGAGAGACCAAGCATCGAAGAACCCGAAACAGAGGAACACCAGGTGGGCGAGAAGAATTTATTTTCAATAAATCCTTCGATTTGAGTTATCAAAATCTAGAGAATGCGAGGTGTGCATGGGAAATCGAAAATCACTTTAAGGACGAAGCTTAGAAGGGATAGCACTTTCAAAGGTGTTGACGAGATCCAAGAGTCGGACTCATGGGAAGAGCAAAGGTTTGAAACTTTTGAACACTTAGAAAATATTCTAAGTCAGAGAGATCAGAAGCTTGGGAGGAGGACCAACAATGGTCATTGGATCATGGTGCAACAGATCAACAACCGTCTGATCAAAGTAAGGTGCACGAGCCTTAGGGATTTTCACACTCGGGAGAGAGAATTCACCAAGGGTTGAGAACTGAGATTTCCAAAGCCTGAAGATCCAGAAACCCAAAGTAGAATCTTAGTCATCCGATTGCAGGAACATATCTGAGCCGTCAGATTTTCCGAGGTAAAATTCAAGCATCAGATCACTAGAGTGGATATGATTCATCGGATACCGTGAGTTACGGAGGAGGCAAGTTTGAAACTTTATATTTCCAAAGCGCAGAGAGTCGAAGGGTCACAACAAATATGGATTGTTGAATCTGGGAGGACATGTGTCGATAGGTTGGAAGATCCAGAGGAAGCCAAAGTTTGAAGTGTTGAAACACCCGAAGCCCGAAGAGCCCAAGAGTCGAGAGTCATCAATCTATAAGTGGACACTTTTTAACAAATCGCGAGCTCCAGGTAAAGTTGTTGAGGAGTTTCAGTTGAGAATTGATATTACTGAACCCTAAAGACCTGAAGTGATTCAGAGCCATCAGATCTAGGAGAGATGTGGCATAGATCCATGCACTTCGGGTAAAGTCTTGAAGTAATCCTTGATCGTTAGATCAAGAGGACATGCGGTAGAAATCCGCATACTTCGTGGGGAGAGAAAATTTGAGAGTTGAAAAGTCTGAAGCCTGGATACGTGAAGGGATCACAGCCATTGATCCGAGGAGGACACACATTAGTGGATTAGAGTCTTCGGATAAAATCCAAAGAAGGAAAGGGTTTAAGTTGAGAGCTCTTGATTCTAGAGTTCCAAAGTGATCAACACCATTGATTTCATGGGACAGGTGTCCATAGATCGTCAGCTTCGGAGGATTGGAGTACGAAAGAGAGCTGGTTATGAGATTTCAAAACCCCAAAGTCGGGAATTGTGAAGAGATCACATTTGTTGATATCGAAGGGACAAATCTGGCTCGTGTATTTGGAAGTCACGGATCTGAACTATTAGTTTAGGTAGTATCATCAAAATCGCGATATCAACGATCCCATAGCATTGCGGAGACAGGAGTTGCACAGAATTTAAAATATTGAGGGCGGGCCACAATACAAACCATGGTTTTGTCAAGAGGACATGTGGAGGTGGGAGTAGCATTGTGGGCCCAAAATTAGTTTGACTTCAAACCACTTGTGGCCACATCCTCAAATGTGTGGTCATCGCCCAAGGTCATATCACGAGAGGGCTTATTCGAAAAGGAGATAACGCCCAACACTTTGAGATTTTGCAAGAAAGAGAAAGGGAAGGTCGCGGGTGCCATTTAAACCTTCACCAACAATTCGAGAGGGCTTGTGTGTAGTCATAGAACAAGACCATTGAGGTTTCATATATTCAATTAACTCGAGAATCGAAGATCCTTTGACCAAGAGGTCGTGTATCCCTACAGAGGAGTAGGGGGGATGCACCAGGTGGTATCAGAGCCGAGATTGAGTTTGTTTGCAGATAGTAGACAAAGGAGAAAGGAGATGAATTGATATCATTTGTGGTATCAAGAAAATTTGATTTATGTTTGTAGGTGAAGCAGTGGAATCATGCCACCCAGGAGGTGTAGAGAGAATGTAGAAATGGAAGAAGAAATGAGGCGACTTCGAATGAGACTGGACACCATGGAAACAATGTAGAGAAGAGCACCAGATGCTGGAGATATCATTGAAGCTGAGAGATAAGAAGAAGAGGTTGAAGAAAATGTAGCAGAGGATGTTGCACAAGATCGCTTAATAAAAGTTGTTTCAAAGATAGGAGCCAGAGAAAGAATAGAGGTACTAATGTATGAAGGCAATTTGAAAGTTGAAGAATTGTTAGACTGGGTATGTGCTATGGAAAAATACTTCGATTATGAAGATGTCAAAGAAGACAAGATGGTGACGCATGTAGTGAAAATACTAAAGGGTCATGCAGCGCTATGGTGGGATGAACTGCAAGCTAAATGCAGGAGCAATGACAAGCAGAAAATTAAAAGTTGGGATAGGATGGTAGCTAAGATGAAAGAAATTTTTTTCACGAAGGACTATCAAATCAATCTGTTCAGGAGATTGTAGAACCTAAGACAAAAGAGATTATCAGTGAAGGATTACATTGAGGAATTTTATAGATTGAACATCAGGGATGGACAGAAAGAGAATGAAGATGAGAAAAAAAACAGATACATCAACGGGATGAGATATGAAATACAAGAGGAAATGAACATGATGTCTATTAGTAAAGTCGAGTATGCTTATCAATAACCTCAAAAGATGAAGAGAAATTGGCCAGGAAACAAAGCCAACGAAACAGAGGAGGAAATTCAAGCAGAGGTAAGGGAACCAGCAGAGAGAAGTTCCAGAATTTGAAGCATGAAGCTGGAAAACATCATAGTCACCTAGAGAAAGGTGCAAGTTCTAAAGAAGGACAACACAGAGGAATAAGTTCATTTTCCAGAGGATGAGGAAGAGCCAAAGGAGGCATAGTAAAATGTTATACCTGTGGAAAACAAGGACACAAATCTTGGGAATGTCCCGAGAGAAAGAAAGAAGGAGGAGGTGAAGCACATGTTGCTGAAGCACAGAAGCATGTGGAAGCAGAAGCAACAGAAGGAGGAAAGAACCTCATGATGAGGAAAACTATTCTTAAACCAGAGAAGGATGTAGAAGAACCAGTTCAGCGAACAAGTCTATTCAGAACTGGTTGCAAGACAAAATATAGAGCTTGTAAGGTGATTATAGACAGTGGGAGCACTTACAATCTAGTATCCACAGAGATGGTGGAGAAGCTAGAGTTGAAGACAACTGTACATCCAAACCCATACAAGGTATCATGGTTCCAGAAAGGACATCAAGTAATGGTAAGTCAACAATTCCAAGTTGAATTTAAAATAGGAGGTTATAGGGATGAAATATTATGTGATGTAATTCATATGTATGTCTGTCATATTTTATTGGGGAGACCATGGCAATTTGATCGAAAATCTATTCATGATGGGAGAAAGAATACTTATACCCTAGAAAATAATGGTAGGACACATATGTTATTGCCCATAGAAGACAAAGAGAAAAAGAGGTAAGCTAGTTCAAGTATACTTCTCATGAGTGGGAAGGAACTCTTGAATGAAGTCAAGAAGGAGAAAGAAACTGAATTTGTTGTAGTGAGGAAGCCTAGAGTTATTCTTACAAATACTTATGTGGAAGATTTTCCTGAAGAAATCCAAGAACTATTAGAAAACTTTGCTGAGATAGTAGTGGATGAGTTACCTCACTCATTTCCACCCATTAGGATTATAAACCATCATATTGAACTTATTCCAGGAGATAATTTACCAAACAAAGTAGATTATAGGTTGACACCTAGAGAGAATGAGGAAGTCAAAAATCAAGTCCAAGGGTTGTTAGATAAATGTTTAGTCAGGGAAAGCCTAAGCCCATGCATAGTACCAACTATGTTAAGTCCAAAGAAGGATGGAGGATGGAGAATGTGTACAGATTCCCAAGCCATCAATAAGATAACCATTAGGTACATATTTCCTTTACCGAGGATGGATGATTTGATGGACTGTTTGAGTGGAGAAATCTATTTTTCCAAGATAGAATTGAAGATTGGATATCATCAAATAAGAATGAGAGAGGGAGATGGATGGAAAACAACATTCAAGACAAATGAAGGATTGTTTGAATGGTTGTTCATGGCATTTTGGTTGACAAATGCACCAACAACATTTATGAGGTTGATGAATGAAGTATTGAAAGACTTCATAGGAAAATTTGTCGTAGTATATCTAGATGACATACTAATATTCAGTAAGACAAAGAGAGACCACTTAAGACATCTAACATCAGTGATGGAAAAGTTGCAGTAGGAAACACTGCTGATAAATCTGAAAAAAAGTTCCTTTATGAAGACATAACTCATATACTTGGGTTTTGTGATCTCTTCAAGTGAATTGAAGATGGATCCAAAAAAGGTGAAGGAAATTAGAGAATGGCCATCCCCAAGCACCATATTCAAGGTAATAAGTTTTCATGGGTTAGAAAGAAGTATTTTAAATGGACAGAGGAAGCTGAAAAAAGTTTCAAAGTGTTGAAGGAGAAGATCACAGAACAACCAATTCTAGTCTTGCCAGATTTTGGAAAAACATTTCAAGTGAGATGTGATGCAAGTGGATTAGCTATTGTTGCAGTCTTGAGTTAGAACAATATGCCGATTGCTTATTTTAGTGAGAGGGTGAATGATGCCAAGAAGAAGTATTCCACATATGAAAAAGAATTTTATGCAGTGATTCAAGCTTTGAAGAAGTGGAGACACTATCTAATTCCTAAATAATTTGTCTTGTACAGTGATAACCAAGCTTTGGAGTTTATTACTAGGCAAGACAAATTGAATCAGAGACATGCAAAATGGGTAGAATTTATGCAAAATTTTACTTTTGTTATTAAACATATTGTTGAACTGCTAACAAGGTTGCATATGCTTTGAGCAAGAGGAGTTTGATTGTACAGGAATTCCAAGTGGAGACCTTAGGGTTTGAACACCTCAAGGAGATGTATAGAGAAGATGCAGATTTTAAGGAAGCTTATGAGGCATGCAAGAATCCTTTATTGGCAGACAAAATCCCATGGACTGAATATTTGATCTAGGATGGATTATTATTCAAAGGAAGCCAATTATGCATACCAAAATGCTCAATGAGAGATAACCTGTTGAAAGAGAAACACAATGAAGGTTTAGCCGAATATTTTGGTCACGATAAGACATTTGCACAGTTGAGAAATTAGTATTATTGGTTGAGCATGAGGGTAGAGGTGAAATGGTTTGTGAACAAATGCATAATTTGTCAATATGAAAAATGAAGACAACAAAACACTGGTTTGTATCAGCCATTACCAATTCCAGAAAGGCCGTGGGATGCAATCAATATGGATTTTGTTGTGGGATTGCATAGAACTCAAAAAGGGAGAGATTCCATATTTGTTGTGGTGGAAATATTTTCAAAAATGGCACATTTCGTACCATGCCGGAAGACAAACGATGATACACACATAGCCAATTTTTTTTCCAGAGAAGTAGTGAGACTACATGGATTTCCGAGGAGCATAGTCTTAGACAGGGACACCGAATTTGTAGGACACTTTTGGAGGACTCTATGGAAGAGGCTGGGTACGAACTTGTACTTTAGTTTAGCATATCACCCTCATAAAGATGGATAGATTGAAGTAGTAAATATGAGTCTGAGAAACTTGTTAAGAATTTTAGTCACTAAACAAGTTCGTCAATGGGATCATATTCCGGCACAAGCATAATTCACATTCAACAATTCAGTGAACAGGAGCACATGAAAAAGTCCATTTGAAATTGTGTATCATATATAGACAAGATGGATTATAGAGTTGAAAGATCTGAATCAAGATGAATTCAGAAGTGCCACAACAAAGGATTTTGCAACCGAAATGAATAAAATCCATGATAGAATCAGAGAACAACTAGAGAACAACAACCAAAAATATAATAGTAGAGTTGATCAAAAGAGGAGAGAAGTTCAATTCGAAGTTGGAGATGAAGGTTTATCTCATTTGAGAAAAGAAAGATTCTGAAGGGGAATGTATAACAAACTGAAGATGAAGAAGTTAGGACCATGCAGGATTCTCAGAAATTTTGCATCCAATGCTTACGAAATTGAGTTGCCAGACAATGTTGGGATATCACTGATATTCAATGTTGCAGACCTGTATTCTTATAGGATAGATGAGGCAGGGGAATCAGATGATCAGAAAGAAGTTCTGTGGGAAGAACAATTTCCCATAGCAGAAAAACCTCAGAGGGAGAAAATCATTGAACAAAGATGTAATGTCCCCAAGGTCGAGCCCTATTGTAAATCTTGTTTATGACATGAATCCTAAATGTGTTTTATAGGCTGGTGAGCCGAGTTTCAATAAGCTAGTGGGCTTACGTGATTGTTAGGACAGAGAGCCTAAGGGTTGAAGGCCAAGAGCCCGATTTTGTACATGTATCAATGCAGCACAATAATAAAAATATAAACACCACCGCGTGTAGGCCGAAACGATGAATGAGTGATGGGGGACTAAGATTCCACAGAGTGGGAAAGGGATTAGGGGCTGGAAGGTGGGAAAAGGGCCTAAGTGTTGAGCCTAGGGGCTTAAGTCCTTGGGGAATAATATTTTAATATTATTCTAAAAGACATGTGAATAATATGTTTTTACCCTAAGTTCTTTTGGAATGACATGTAACTTCCAAATGGTGGGAGGAGCACATGCTGATGGAAGCATGCAGCTTCACAGGTGACAAGTGTCAACCCAAGCCCATGAAAATAAAAGGGATGAGATGAGCCATGGTGGGGTTGCTCCACCATTTGACCCTCGATTGTCTGAGCATGAACCCGTCCGACCTCTGCAAGAGACCTGGTGCCATTCTGAAAATGGGGGCGAAGTCTGTGTGTTGATTTCGGCGATAGCCTATGTTGATTTCTAAAAATCTGATGCATCCTTTGTATGAGTAGATCGAGCCTATGTGTGGAGTCTCTGTCCCAAATCCATAACCGTGATACCATCCTGTCATTGCTGAGCCTGTTGGAAAGCCTGTGTCTATTTTCCCCATTGGTTGATTATGGTCACGCAGTGTTGGACTACGTGTGGCTTGTTGGCCAGCTTGTACAACAGTCTCTCCAGGTGAGAGAGGTGGTTTAAGTTGGAAGAACAGGTTGTTGGGCCTGTGAGCGACTCTCTCCAGATGAGAGAGTGCGCAGAGGAAGGAGAGAACTCTTGGAAGGAACCCTGTAGCTGCCACAGAGCTCAGAGACTTCTGGTCCGGTCTATTGCTAAAACCCAAGGCAAGGGAGGTTAGCAGCCGAAGGACTGTCTAGGTGATAGAGAAGGTGTATACTCCTGGTGTGGAACATGCATGTGGGGAAGGAGAGTCTATGGGTAGTGAGTATGAGTGGTTCCTGGGAGAGAATTCCTTACTTGTGACTGTGTGTTTCCCTGTAACCTCAGCCTAGCCTAGGATTCCTTGCCTTGGGGGTGGAGCTTAGTCCCAACATGGGGGTGACCCACTGCTGAGCTTGATGAGCAGTGTAGTCTAAGGCTGGGAGGTTCGTGGAAGGCCTGCACTTGGTTGGTGGAATTACCACCATTTCAAAGATAAGTACCAGATGATGTTATAATTATATTTCTGCATGTCTATATATTTATAATTATCATGTATTCTTCTGTGCATATGAATTAATGTTAAAACCATTGATTATTTATAATAGCAGTAATTCTTATGCTCACTCTGAGTTTAAATGTGTTTCATTTGCTTAAATGCATGTTATATATATATATATATATATATATATATATATATATATATATATATATATATATATATATATATATATATATATATGAGTTTTTTATTCCACAAAATTGTCCCTCCCCCACTGTTGAAAAAAGGGGCAATATAGTATGGTATGAGAGTGATACAAACTCAGAATGAAAGAGTGCTACAGTTTGGTATCAGAGCCAAGGTTTTGACGTTGAGCCTAGATGGGCCAGATAAATGGTATTTGGACCAAGAGTTTGAGGAGAAACTATGTCTGGAGGACCAATTTCAGACCTTTGAGTGCTTCTGAGTGTCAAGGAGATTACTTGATTGTGTTACAAAGCTTAGGAGGTGTAGCGGTGTTATGAACCCACAGCCAGTGTGGTATAAGGCCAAAAGAAGAGAGGACTCCACACCAAAAGTGTTGGATCCTTAGGATCTGTTCGGAGGAATGGAGAACCCTCGTGACTGTCAGATCTGGAAAATGTGCATAGGGTTTAAAAACCTTTGGAGTTGCACAAGAACGTGGAAAATAGCGATACGCAAAATCCTAAAATTCGTCAAGACCGTCCGTCGGGGGTAAAGACGTGGCTGCCTGTCAACATTTTGGCACTCAGGAAACTCAAGGGAAAGAACCCTTACGTTCACAAGTCACGAAATAACGAAACCCGAAAACCCAAAACTAAGGAGAGGTGAACACCCCCGAAATGCCGAAAATATATGTGTCGTAGATCGAAGAAAGGCCTAAACATTGGATTTTTCTTGGAATGGAGGTGGGTGCATGGATGTGTACCATGTGCCAATGATTCAAGAAGACAGGAAAGAATGGTGGGACCCGATGACGTCACTGAAGGTGATGTGGAACCTCCTGAACATGCCATGCGTCATCGTGGTTAAGGGTGACAGTGGTGCTGTGGGCCTGGAGAGTAAATTAAATCGAAATTTTGGAATTTGGGTGTTGGGCTGACCAGGGGTTTGGAGTCACTACGTCATGAACTCCCGGGTACCGAAGACCCGAAACCCGAAGTTTCAAAGTCCCGAAATCTCTACCATAGTTGGCAACAACTGTGCTGTGGGCCCAGGGGAAAAGAGGTTGGAAGTTCAGGAGTCGGGAGTCAGAGAGGGAAGAGAGTGCAAGAACCTCCGGGGGGCCAAAAACTTGAAACTTAAAACCCTGAAATCTCGAAGTCCTAAAATTTTCGAAGACAAAGGACCGTTGAGGATTTAACTATTGTGTCCTTGTGGACCAAAAACCTGAAACCTAAAAGCAAGTATGAGAGTCTCGTGGACCAAGACCCCAAAACCAGAAGTCCTGAAAGCGAGGATGAGAACCTTGTGGACCAAGACCCTGAAACCTGGAGTCCCGAAGTCCCAAAAATTATAGAGACGAATAGAGCTCAGAAAACTTAGTGGATTCGAAACGTTTTTCTTATTCGCGTTGGTTTATGATTGTTGTAGGAAAATCTCCCTGTGGACAGGTAGATCACCTCTAAGGCTTGACCTTAACCCTAGACAAAAAAATTCTTAACGTGGACACTGACTTCCTTTCAAATCTATCTAAACTAATGCATGAGAAGGAAGGATAACAGAAGTACCTTTTAATCGACGTTTGTCCCTGCACGCTCCGAGTTGCGCTCCAATCCTTTGATCCTCGCTGAACTCTGTGGAAAAAACAAGATACGACCACTTCCTACTCTATTGACATTAGCTTGAAATCAGATCTATCAATAAATGACAAGTTCATGTAATATCAGACACAAACTAGAAAGAAACAGGCCAAGCGTGTCATATTAATGAGAATAATGACAGAAGTACTTACAATCGTAGATGTGAATGCAACAGCTTCGTCAAGTCCTCTTCGTCTAACCCTTGCCTAAAAGATCCACAACCTGGATGACAGCAGCTTCACTGATCACTCTCCTTTGGCTGACTGTAAAATTCCTCCAAGATCATAAGTTTCACATGTTCAATTCTTCCTCCCATCAGCTATGTTCCAACACCACTTATGAGATCATAAGTCTGGTGTAATTCTCTTCTTCCAGTCCTCACTTATGAGATCATAAGTTTGACATTCTCTATTTTGCAGCTCCCTTTTCACCATTAGAAAGCTTGCTTATATAGCCTTGGAGAGGCTTCAACCACTTGAGATATCCTTGCCGTAGTTGAGGATTTGCCTCCTTCAGTTGAGGATCTTCCCTTGGATCATGGCTTGATCAGGGATTCGAGCTCAACTGCCTTCCAAGAATGAAAAGATGCTTCCCCCATTCATCTCAATAGCTTAACAACTTCCCGGAATAGGTAGCGCTCCCTCAAAAGGGCCATCAGAGCGTTGTAGCGCTCCCTAGTAGGCTTTAGGGGGCGCCAGTGCTCTCAAAATCTATAGCGCTCCCTCAAAAGGGCTAGGGGAGCGTTATAACGCTCCCTGATAGTATAAGGGGGAGCGTCGACGCTCTGAGATAGTGTAAGGGGGAGCGCTCCTCTCTAAAAACTCAGTTTTTGAGGTGCTTTCAGATGGCAAAAGGTTTGCAAGCCTGCTGACTCATTTCTCCTCTCCCAAATAAAATGTTTGAGGTGTTTCAAGTGTCCTTCTCATGTCATTATAGGCATGACATAGGCATCATGGCAACATTCTTTGTTTTATGTTTTTACGACACTTGCGACCTTGTGAGAAAAATGCAACACTTGCGACCTTTGTAATGACGACACTTGCGACACTATCAAAGTGAGTAATTTTGATGTGTAAAAATGATTATTGTGATTTTATTAAGGGTTTAAGGCCTGACAACCTTCGGTTGAATGCATGTTGTGTGTGCAGAGTTCAACGAGTGTTAGGACAACCAAAAACCGATGCCAAGTATGGAATTGGAAGAGGTGCAGATTGCCTCTAAATCAAAGGATGAAAGAGAAGGAAGGGATGTCAACCTTGGAGTTGAAGGGTCGAACTCTAATGGGCATGGAAGAGAATTAGATAAGGAAGGGAACATAATGAAAGTCATTGAAGGATTGCAGAGAGATGCCCAGGCTCGCCGAGATGATAGCCGAAAGCTCATGAAAGTCAGGGATCGACAGGGTGAATTCAACTTAAAAATGTTGAAGAGCCTAGAAGGAATAGAAAGGAAATTGGAGAAGGGGAGTGACTCAAGCAAGACAGAGAGTCGCAGGACCCCTGAGAGGAAAACAAGATCAAGAAGTGTCAGAACCCCTGAGAGGAGAAGAAGATCAAGGAGTGGTAGCAGACATCATCGTCACTCCCTAAAGCATTCCAATAGGGAGGCACACAGTAGTTCAAGCCCGTCCCCTACCAGAAAACACCGAAAGTCTGGAGTGGATGAATTGAAGGGGGAGATGAACAAGATCAAGCCTCTAACATTCAATGGAGAACATAAGAAGGAGGAAGATGCCGAAACATGGTTTCTAGGCATGAGGAAATATTTCCAACTATAGAATTATTCCCCTCATGCAGAAGGAAGAATTGCGATGTATCAACTAAAGGGAAAAGCATCCATGTGGTGGGATCAGTTTGTGCAGTTGCAACACATTAGGGAGAAAGATATCACTTGGAAGGAGTTCAAGAGATATTTCGAGAAGAAATACCTGACCAAAAGATACTATGACAGAAATATGAAGGAGTTCTTCGAACTCAAGCTGGGTAGCATGACCATCGATGAATACGAACAAAGGTTTTTGGAGCTACTGAAGTATGTTTCATTCATCAAAGATGAGGCTGTCAAGATTCAGAGATATCTGAGTGGATTGCCACCTTCCATTGGTGACAAGATTCAGTATGATGATCCTAAGACTATGGAAGAAATAATAAGAAGGGATAAATGCTTATATGAACAGCAAAGAGAAAGGCCTACTTTTTGGAAGGCTTGGGATGATCAGAAGAAGTTTAGGAAAGAGTAGAGGCAGAAGGGAAGCAAGCCTCCCTTTTTCAAGAACAGTCCTCAGGGATAACCATCTTTTAGAGAGCCCAGGAAGGCTGAAGTGGGTGAGAAAATGCCAAGAATGCCACCTATGGAGTGTTGGGGTTGTAAAGGGAATCATAGGTACAGAGACTGCCCCCACAGAAAAGATAAAGAGAGAACTATCCACAATGTTTAGCAAGCTGAAGCAGTGGAGGATATGGGTAGCAAAATGCCAAGGATTTACGCAGGCCTGGACAACAATCAAGAATAATTTAAATCGCACATGATTGAAGTGGAAGGTATGATTAACAACTAACCATTTATTATTTTAATGGATTCAGGGGCTAGCCATAGTTATGTATATCCTAGGGTGGTGGAAAGTTTGCATTTATCAAGAAGAAAACATGAAAAGTCTTGGTTAGTGCAATTTTCTACAAGAACCAAGAGGAAGGTCACTGAATTGATTAAATCTTGTTCAATAGACATGAAAGGATTGAGAACTAAGGCTGAATTGAATGTTCTTCCTTTAGGCTCTTATGACTGCTTAATTGGAATGGCCTGGTTGGACCAGCACCATGCCCTCTTGGACTATCGTAGAAAGAGGTTTACATGCCTGGATGAAGAGGGAAATCAGAAAACAATCCAAGGGATTCCTAGAGCTGTGGCTGTTAGATAAATCTCAGCCATGCAACTGAAGAAGTGCTACAATAAAGGCTGTCAATCATTTGCAGCCCGTGTGGAGGAAGTATCTAGAGATGAAGTCTCAAAGATTGGAGACCACGAGGTACTCAAAGAGTTCAAGGACATATTTCAGGAGGTACCTAGACTACCTTCGAAGAGAGACATTGATTTTTCTATAAATTTGATGCCTGGGGCAACTCCAGTTTTGAAAGCTCCTTATAGAATGAGTACGCTAGAGCTAAAAGAGTTTCAATTGTAGATTGAAGAGATTCTAAAGAAGGGGTACATTCGCCCCAGCATGTCACCTTGGGGTGCCTTGGTACTATTCATGAATAATAAGGACAGGACGTTGAGGTTGTGCATTGATTTTTGGAAGTTGAACAAGGTAACTGTCAAGAACAAGTATCCTCTACCAAGGATCGATGATATTTTCGATCAGTTGAAGGGTGCAAAAATATTTTTGAAGATAGATCTCAGATCAGGATATCACCAGGTAATAATAAAGGATGAGTACATCAACAAGAATGCCTTTAAGGAAGGGTTGGGAGGAGTTCTCAACCAAGATGGATTTGTAATCTGTTATGAGTCCAGGAAGCTGAAGAGCATGAAAAGAATTATGCCACTCACGATTTGGAGCTGGCAGTGATCATCCACACTCTGAGGAAATGGAGACATTACCTCATGGGAAGAATATTCGAATTGAGAAAATACCACCACAGTTCTAAATATTTGTTTGATCATCTGACTTTAAACGCTAGGCAAAGTTGATGGCTGGAGTTTCTGTGTGAATACGACTTTGATATCAAGCATATCAAGGGGAAGGAAAACAACGTGGTTGATGCACTCAGTAGAAAAGTGCATGACTTACATGCTACAACCATTATCATGTACATGACTGATATTAAGGATAGAATTTTGGAAGCTGCAAATGCAGATTTGCAGTACAGAGATTTGGTAGCAAAGCTACATCAGAGTGAAAGGCCATAGAAAAGGGAAAGTTACACCTTGGAAGCTGATGGATTACTTCTGTATAAAGACAGAGTGTATATACCCAATGTTCAGGAATTGAAACTTGTGATTCTAAAATAAATGAATAACGTGACTTATGCCGGACACCCTGGATATCAGAAGACTGTGGCAGCAGTCAAAAGCCATTACTTTTGGGCGGGTGTGAAGAGAGAGATCACTGAATACATCACCAGATGTATGGAGTGCCATAAAGTTAAAGGTGAGCATAGGCACCTAGCAAGGTTGTTGTAGCATTTACCCATTCTTGAGTGGAAGTGGGAAGTGGTGACGATGGATTTTATTACAGGATTGTCCAGAACGAGCAAGAAGCATGATTCGATCATGGTGGTGGTGGACAAGATTACAAAATCTTCCCATTTTACTCCACTGAAAACCACTCAGAAGGCAGCAGATGTCATTGATATCTTCTTAAAAGAAGTGGCACGCTTGCACGGAATTCCTAAGACGATTGTATCTGATAGGGACCCAAAATTCACCTCTAATTTCTGGAAAGGATTGTTCAAAGGATTCAGAATGAATCTGAATTTTAGTACAACATATCATCTTGAGTTTGATGGACAGACAGAGAGGGTGAATAGAGTAATAGAGGACATGCTGAGAACGTATGTGATGGACAAACCATCAAGGTGGGAAGACTACCTGCATTTGGTAGAATTCACCTACAATAATGGGTATCATGCATCGTTGAAGATGAGCCCATTTGAAGAACTTTATGGAAGAAAGTGCAACACTCCAGTGAGCTGGGATAATCCAACTAACATAGCAGTAGTTGGGCCAAAGTTGCTCAAAGAGATGGAAGACCAAATGATAAAAATTAAACAAAATTTAAAAGCTACCCAGGACAGGCAGAAAAGTTATGCTGATAATAATAGAACCCACAGAGAATTCAAAGTGGGTGAACATGTTTTCTTGAAAGTGAAAACTAATAGGAGTTCCCTGAAGCTTGAGAAGTTATTCCAAGTTGGCAGCAAGATTTTGTGGGCCGTTTGAAATCCTGGAAAGGATTGGGCCAGTTGCGTACATGCTTGCATTACTTACATCTATGAATGTACATAATGTGTTTCATGTTTCATTGATTAAGAAATATATACCTAATGCTAATCATGTTATCGATTGGAATGTGGTTCAGGTGGAACCAGAAGGCGTCCTGCAAGTGCATCCTATGCGCATATTGGACAGGAAAAGCAAACAGCTCTGGAATCGAGCCATAGAACTTGTAAAGGTCCAGTGGACCTGGTATGGTCCTGAGGACCTGACATGGGAGCATGAAGATGTTATGCGGGTAGAGTACCCACATCTTTTTAAAATTTTTGAAAATCTTGCAGATGCAGTGTGAAGTTGCACTGAGGACAGTGCAGAAATAAGGGGAGGGGGATTGTAATGTCCCCAAGGTCGAGCCCTATTGTAAATATTGTTTATGAAATGAATTGTAAATATGTTTTATAGGATGGTGAGCCGAGTTTATATAAACTAGTGGGCTTACGTGATTGTTAGGCCAGAGAGACTAAGGGTTGAAGGCCAAGAGCCTGATTTTGTACATGTATCAATGCAACACATTAATAAAAATATAAACACCGCCACGTTCAGGCCAACATGATGAATGAGTGATGGGGGACTAAGCTTCCATAGAGTGGGCAAGGGATTAGGGGATGAAAGGTGGGAAAAGGGGCTAAGTGCTGAGCCTAGGGGCTTAAGTCCTTGGGGAATAATATTTTAATATTATTCCGAAAGAGATGTGAATAATATGTTTTTACCCTAAGTTCTTTTGGAATGACATGTAACCTCCAAATGGTGGGAGGAGCGCACACTGATGGAATCATGTAGCTTCACGGGTGACAAGTGTCAACCCAATCCCATGCAAATAAAATGGCTGAGATGAGCTGTGGTGGGGGTTCCTCAACCATCAGACCCTCAACTGCCTGAGCGTGAACCTGTCCGACCTCTGTAAGAGACCTAGTGCCATTCTGAAAATGGGGGCGAAGTCTGTGTGTTGATTTCGGGGATAGCATGTGTTGATTTCTGAAAAGCCGATGCATCCTCTATCCAAGCAGATCGAGCCTGTGTGTGGAGTCTCTGTCCCAAATCCATAATCGTGAGACCATCCTGTCATTGCTAAGCCTGTTGGAAAGACTGTGTCTATTTTCCCCGTTGGCTGATTGTGGTCACGCAGTGCTGGACTGCATGTGGCTTGTTGGCCAGTTTGTACAACACTCTTTCTAGGTGAGAGAGGTGGTTGAAGTTGGAAGAACAGGTTGCTGGTCCTGTGAGCGACTCTCTCTAGGTGAGAGAGTGCATAGAGGAAGGAGAGAACTCTTGGAAGGAACCTTGTAGCTGCCACAGAGCTCAGAGACTTTTGGTCTGCTCTGTTGTTGAAACCCAAGGCAAGGGAGGTTAGCAGCCGAAGGACTGTGTAGGTGACAGAGAAGGTGTATACTCCTGGGGTGGAACAAGCATGTGGGGAAGGAGAGTCTATGGGCAGTGAGTATGAATGGTTCCTGGGAGAGAATTTCCTCCTTATGACTGTGTGTTTCCCTGTAACCTCATCCTAGCCTAGGATTCCTTACCTTGGAGGTGAATCTTAGTCCCAACTCGGGGGTGACCCACTGCTGAGCTTGATGAGTAGTGTGGTCTAAGGCTGGGAGGTTCGTGGAAGGCCTGCACCTGGTTGGTGGAATTACCACCGTTTCAAAGATAAGTACCAGATGATGTTATAATTATGTTTCTGCCATGCATATGAATTAATGTTAAAACCATTGATTATTTATAATCAAAGTAATTCTTATGCTCACTTTGAGTTTAAATGTGTTTCATTTGCTTAAATGCATGTTATATATATATATATATATATATATATATATAAGCATGATATTGTTATTCCGCGAAGTAGCGCCTACCCGACTGTTGGAAAAGGGGTGTTATAGTATGGTATCAGAGCGTTACAAGCTCAGAATGAAAGAGTGTTACAAAAGAGATGCAAACAAGACCAGGAGGAATACATATCCTGAGTATTTAGTGAAGTGGAAAGATCATCCAATGGAAGATGCAAGTTGGGTCACATAACCTGATATTTTGAAGCATGCAAGGACACTGCAAGAGCTCATGGACATGAGTCCATGAAAATTTTAACCAGAAGAGTATGATGCAACAACATTGCCTCCAAAGTCAAAACACAAGCATGGAGGCAAAGGAATGACATCTTAGCATGACAGAGTTTCAAATCAGAAATTAACTTAGAATTAAAATGAAGTTGTTGAGATATATTTGAAAGCAACATTTTTAAATATGCCATGTTTGTAAAGCCGTGAAGGACTGTAAGAGGTTGCAGATATTGAGTGTTGACTCTTATCTAGAAATAACTGTTAGTTATTGTAATAGGACAAAGTAGGTAACCTCTAAGAGTTTGATAGGATAGGTTGCAAATAGGATGATGAGAGCTCGTGGAGCTAGTCCTTAGATAGTGTTTATTGTTGCATTGTAATAAGATAGAAAGAGTAGAAAGAACAAGATTGAGATCAGAGAGATCAGTAGAATAGAGTAGAGTAGAAGAAATACTATGTAATTTGTTTTAATGAAGGAATAGAACAGACATAATTGTCCCAAAATCCTTGGACTATGTTCATTTAACGTGTGATTGAATGAATGTGATATTTTGTGTGTATGGTTATTTTAATTTTCGTTTATTTATGATTGTTCGAGAGGTTGACTGTGTGAGTTCGTGATGAAACTGGATGAGTTTCAATTGTTTCTCTTCTAACACTTGTATGGAAGGTGTGCATCTTGAAAGCAAGGAGTGTGTCGATTGAGTCTCGAATTGACTCAGAGAAGTTCAGAGAGAACAAAGGAAACTTAGACCAGGTTCAAGGTGTGCACAACATCAAAGAGAGACCATGCGTCAAAGAACCCGAAACAGAGGAACGCCAGGTGGGCGAGAATAATTTATTTTCAAGAAATCCTTTGATCTAAGTTATCGAAATCCTGAAAACGCAAAGTGTGCATGGGAAATCAAAAATCAATTTAAGGATGAATCTCACAAGGAATAACACTTTCACAAGTGTTGACGAGATCCAAGAGTCGGACTCCCAGGAGGAGCAAAGGTTTGAAACTTTTGAACACTTAGAAAATATTCTAAGTCAGAGAGATCAGAAGCTTAGGAGGAGGAGCAACAGTGGATCAACAACCATCTGATCATAGTAAGGTGCATGAGCCTTAGCGCTTCTCACACTTAGGAGAGAGAATTCGCCAAGGGTTGAGAATTGATATTTTCAAAGCCCGAAGAGCCGAAAACCTGAAGTAGAATCTTAGTCGTCTGGTCGCAGGAATAGATCTGAGCCATCAGATTTTCTTGGGTAAACTTCAAGCGTCGGATCGCAAGAGTGGATCTGAGCCGTAAGATATCATGAGTCTGGGAGGAGGAAAGTTTGAAACTTGATATTTCTGAAGCATGGAGAGCTGAAGGGCCAGAGCGAATATGGACCGTTGGATCTAGGAGGACAGGTGTCGATAGGTCGGAAGATCTAGAGGAAGGAAAAGGTCGAAGTGTTGAAACACCTGAAGCCCGAAGAGTTGAAGAGACAAGAGTCGTTGATCTATAAGTGGACACTTGTCAACATATCGCGGGCTCTGGGTAAAGTTGTGGAGGATTTCAATTGAGAACTGAGATTACCGAACCCCGAAGACCCGAAGTGATTCAGAGACGTCAGACCTAGGAGAGACATGGCATAGATCCATGCACTCCAGGTAAAGTCTCGAAGTAATCTTCGATCATTAGATCAGGAGGACATGCGTCATAAATACACATACTTCGCGGGGAGAGAAAAATTGAGAGTTGAAAAGTCCGAAGTTCGGATACATGAAGGGATTGTAGTTGTTGATCCGAGGAGGACATGCGTCAGTGGATTAGAGTCTTCAGATAAAATCCAAAGAAGGAAATGGTTGAAGTTGAGAACTCATGAGTCCGGAGTTCCGAAGTGATCAACACCATTGATTTCACGAGACAGGTTTCTGTAGATTGTCGGCTCCGGAGGATTGGAGTACGAAAGAGAGATGGGTTTGAGAGTTCAAAACCCCAAAGTCTGTAATTGCGAAGAGATCACATCCGTTGATCTCAAAGGAATAGATCTGGCCCATGGATTTGGAAGACGCGAATCTAAACCATTAGTTCAGGTAGTATCATCATCTAAACTGTTAGTTCAGCTAGTATAATCAATATCGCGATATTGACAATCTCGTAGCATTGTAGAGACAGGAGTTGCACAGACTTTAAAAT
Source organism: Picea glauca (assembly GCA_000966675.3). Lineage (NCBI taxonomy): Eukaryota > Viridiplantae > Streptophyta > Pinopsida > Pinales > Pinaceae > Picea > Picea glauca. The sequence goes on along the minus strand of JZKD02S2018846.1, from coordinate 199,094 downwards.
ATTGAGGGCGGGCTGCAATCCAAACCATGGTTTCGTCAAGAGGACACATGGAGGCTGGAGGAGCATTCCGAGCCCAAAAGTAGTTTGAATTCAAACCACTTGTGGCCATGCCCACAATCGCGTGGTCATCGCCCAAGGTCATATCACGAGAAGGCTTATCTGAAAAGGAGATAACACTCAACACTCTGAGATTTCGTAGGAAAGAGAAAGGGAAGGTCGCGAGTGTCATTTAAATTGGCACCAGCAAGCCGAAAGGGCCTATGTGTAGTCATAGAATGAGACTATTGAGGTTTCAGAGAGTCATTCGACTCGAGAATTGGAGATCCTTTGACCGGGAGGTCGTGTAGCCCTATAGTGGAGTAGGGGGGCTGCATCACAAGGGGAACTATATTAACCCTTATACCCACTTGAAATCTTGGGACAATCCATCTTTCCTAAGTACCTAGGTGAAAGATAGGCAATAATGAGTAATAATGATGAAAGGGGAAATGGGAATGAGTTCATGTGATTACCCTCAAAGTCTTAGACATGTATAGGTATTATTATTCATTTATTTATTCATCTATCTTCATTTG
>JZKD02S2018846.1:173293-196931 GCA_000966675.3 Picea glauca | reverse complement strand
ATAATAAGGGATTTTTTCCATTCCATGTTTCGAGCTATTTTCCCTTCTTAACTTATATTAGAAGGTAATATTGCTTTATTTTTTTTAAACCACGAAGTAAGGAGCAATCATTAGTAACATTTGTGTGTAATAAAATCCATCCATCATACATTCATAATACATCGAAGAGTGTATTGTGCAAGTTGTGATGGTTGTCAACAATCATTTCTTTAAAATCATGATTAAGTTTTTATTCATGGACTTTGCAACACCATTTTTGATCCAAGTGGATATCAGTGGCCACCCACCTATTACATTGATTCAAATTGCAGTTTTCATCTTGGCATTGTTTTTATAGTTTTTCGGGTCTCCAACTTCTCGGGACGTTTTGAGGCCCTAAATGTACTCCTCATATAGACCTTTCCAATGAGGTATCAAGCGCCCTAAACGAAGATCATATGCAAAAGTTACACCTTAGGGAAGTTGGCTTATCAACTACCCCCATCAGGGCCCACAAACCTTTTGGCATTTCATCTTTCGGGATTACGATTTTGGATGTTTAGGGTTTTCTCATTTATGTTTTATGTTGAAAAAATTCCTTTGGGGCCACATTATAATCATCTTCTTGTGAATGGGCGTAGCCGAGTGTTACGAGGGAAAAACTCTCTATGGCCAAGGGTAAACCACAACAGACAGGTATGACTGCAGAAATCAACTCAATTCCATTGTATGCTATATAAACTAATGTGCAAGATAATAAAGAGGCCTACCTCGATACAACGTTTGATGATGTTCCACCGTTGAGCACTTCGACCCAAAGCTTTATACCTGCAATAAGTTCTTAACAAACAAGCAGAGCAACTATATAGTGATAATATAAAGGGGTTAGCACATCAGATAGCATAATCCATTAATAAACATTACAAACATGCCCATGGATAATAATCATATATTTGCATGATACCAATAGGACGGGAAAGGAGTATTTATATTAATAATTTATCATCAGAAGTGTCAACATTATAGATTTCCATGTTGGCATGGTTCGAAACTAAGAAACCGAGTTCCTTCCAATTGGGTCTCCACCACTTCAATCCTCCACCAAAGGAAAGCTCAAAGGAGAGAGAGAATGAGGTTCTCTCAACAATAGGGAAAGAGCTTGGGGGTTGAAAACTGTGTTCAGACTTAAGGGTCAAAGGGATGCAAACTCAATATGAAGTAATTTCTCCAGAGTAACTTTGCTATCAAAGTTGAATGCTTTCTCCTTTTTTCCATAGCTCGTAATTGTTCTCTTATAGCCTTCAAAATGCAACTGAAGGGCCGAGTCAGAACGTTTCCAGTATATGGAAGGCCAAGGATTAGAGATCTCCTGTCGTGACATGGAAACCTGACTCCATTTTGTATTTTTTGGCACAAATCCCGATGTACGCGGGTTGTAGTGGAGCAGCCTGCGTATATGCTTGTTGTATAGCTAATAGGGCACGTATATGTGGAAAAATATGTATTTTTAGCTCTGGATTCATCTAAAAGGGATGATAAGTCTGCATAGGGAAATGGAAAAAGGCCCTCTCTGCAAGATAACAATGGTGAGGAAAATATTGCTATAACAGATGCCCCCTAATGTGTGAGATCAGAGGAGTATCTGCAATGGTCAAAATACATTATAAATAACCCATGAGTGGAGTGGTAGAGAACTAGCTAGACGAACTTGATTGCTCATTACATTCTATACTGACTGTACATACATGGCTGCCAAGAATACAATGCAGATCCATGTGGAAAATATACTAACCAAGTGTCTGTGGCCATGAGTAGGCAAATACAAATGTGGTTATATGCCAAAAGATGTCATAGTCACGAACAAGGCCAAGTGAAACCACTCTCAAAACCAATTTGAAGATATTTGTATATCATGGAGTACAATCTGATCTCCCATGTTTGCTAAAGTCGAACAGGTGTTGGTCCAATGAAAGGGAAGAAACAACTCAGGAAAGATGCGGCTACATAATGATGTCTTCAAGTCTTCTACACTATCCGCCAAGGGTGCAAGTCCACATCATGTGAATAAATGAGTTGAGGTTGAACAAAAGGAGACATCATTTGATTATCGGTCAATGAGGTATACCATTAACAAACGCGAGGCAACCTACCAATAATGAAAGTAAGAATCAAGGCACTGAGTACATTCCTACAAGTGTGAATAAAGGAGTTGGTGTCGAACACTTGAGAAATCCATTGATCAGGAAACATTGATGTATTCCCATATGTCAATGGCGAGAGAGCTTGCCACTAATGACTGCAAACCTCAAGGTACTCATAAAACTGTAGGTCCCATATCCAGAATAAATGAGTTGAAGTCGATGGAAAGAGACCCACTGAAAGGAGAGCATTAACGCATCTCTCATCCGTCAGCACGAGGAACAAAGTAGGAGCTTCATGATTTGGTGGAGATCGGACGAAGAACATGTTCACAAACCAACGACCCTGTGTGTCTTTCACGTGTACCAAATGCAAGCGGTATACAAAAAAGACCCTCTGAATAACATCCAATGATGAAAAAATGCTGACAAAGGCGGGGAAACCACCAATAAGGCTAATGGCATCCAAGACACTGCACGAATCCCAAAGTGTGAATAGATGTCTTGTAGTCGAAGACAAGGGAAACCACCCAGTCAATGACCAATGATGAAATGTCGGTTGTTAGGTTCATGGTGACCTACCGATGATGCAAGTAGGGCCAGGGTGCAAGATAAGACTATAGTATCATGTGATTCTGAGACAAACTGAGGGTATGGACGACATGCAAAGTCAAGATTTCTGAGGAGTGGCCGACGTAGGTTGTTAGAATTCCTTTGAACAAGAGCATAAGACATATGGTGGACTCTGGGAGCATAGACTCAATGATGTGACTATTAGATGCAGGAGGCATCAATAACATTCTCTATAGAGATTGGAAGAGTAACTAGTCGGTAGAGAAAACTCTGTAACGAGATCAACTTCCTAAGGCCGTGTTAAACCCAAAATTATGATGACACAAGGACTCAATAATTTTGTGCTCTGTTCAAAGGCGACACGACTGCTACCAATTATAATATAGTACTCCCTTCCCGCTGGTATGTTTTTGTTTTTTCATAACAAATGAATGCTATGATACAGAGGAGGAAACGAGTGTCGCAAGTAAGAAAAACTAGTTCCAGTAGTGGAACGTACCTATGCTTAATGCAAGGAAATGAATGCAGGAGATGGACACTCGAGGTGATGTTTCCTCCAGGGTATAGGGTGTCAAATTGCAAAGGATATAAACAAGGCTCTTCTTGGTTGAGGATGCAAAATTGTTTAAGCAACAGTTTATAACGCAAAGCGAGAACTGGATAAAGGCTCAATACTGCAAGCGAGGGCATGAGATGCAATCACAACTTAACGCCAAAAATAATCCTTTTTTATGTCTTTTAGTCTACTTGGTGTGAAAAAGAGGTAAACTTGTGCCAAATAGATGTCTTTTCAAATCCAATTTACGAGTGTGAAAAATACAAGTTCACTCAGAAATATTTTCTATTTTTTATAACGAGTCAAAAAAGAGCTTAACTAAGACTCATGACTTTTCAAATCCAGTTTAATAAGTGTGAAAAGGACAAATCACTCGACAATCTTTTCGGTTTTTAGACAAGTTAGAAAATATCTTAACTAAGACTCATTTTGTTGTTCTAATCAACATGTAAAGGGGGAGGCCAAGGCTCTCGTCTCGGTCTTCTGTGGAAATTCAGTATCGTATGGATAACTGACAAAATCTTGGGGAAACCCAAAGCTCTCCAGGTTTATGAGGAGAAAGTTCCAACATAGTGTATAGTCTCTGGGATGGTTCGAATAATGTCTCTTGCTGGAAAAGACATAGGTGGGGGTATGGGATGCCCCATCAGGTCATCCCAATCATAGGGAACTTCGTCAGGACTTGGAGGGAGATAATTTAAGGGAATAATGAATCTCTCTTGTTCATAAGAGTAGGATTAGGAATGTTGATGACATGATTGAAGGGCACATCACTTTATTCAAGTAGAGCGGGGTTGACTAAATATTACACTGGTGTGGCCATCCCTTCAATTATAGGTAGAAGAGGATGCATAGTAATTGGGGAAAGAGACACTTCACCTTTGAAAAAGGAGGTGAGATCAGGGGGGGATCGCAGTTGTGGGACCATCGAGGTGATCAAAGGAGAAGTAGTGTGATGAGAAACCTGGGATGTCTCGGAATCTGAAGGGCTCTTAGGTGAGCCCCACACTTCTAGTATATTGACAGTAACTGGACACAAATGAGTAAGGTGACTTCCTTCACAAGTCCTGCAAAGAAATTTAGGCTTACGTCTGAGACTTCTAGGCTTCTCGATGTAACTAGAAGGGGAAAGAGAGTCATCTCCCGAACAATGAATAGAGGATGGAGACGTGACACGACTATGATATAGAGTGAAAAGGATGGTGCCCCCAACATAATTAGTAGAGTTTGGGCGCGATCTTTCAACATAATTTGTAGAAAGTGTTGACCCATCTCCGACATGACTGGCAGAGGTTGGCGATGGAACACCAGTGTGACTGAAAGTGACTGGGCTAGAGATAGGTGGTGGCATTTAATTCCAAGGTCCGAGGAACGATTGATTCTGAAATAGTGCAGGCCAGAAAGGATCCTGGTGTGTTCCCTGTCCCTGCCCAAAAGGGTGGTAGCTTGGGCTAAAATGGTCTGAAGAGGTTTGGACGGGCATCATCACTGAGGTTTGCGAAGGGACCAAGGTTGGATAAGAATTATTTTAGTGATGATATATGTTGCCCCCTTGTAAAGGGGTCCCATAAAGAGGGTAGCCCGAACCGTAAAATTGGTTTTCCCAGTATGAAATACCCGGAGGCATCTAAGGGCCTATCATGGGAAAAATGTTTGAAGGAACTGACATGGTGGGTGACAGATGCATGGGAGGTGCATAATAAGTGGGAAAGGAACCCATCTGAGAAATGTCTCCTGGAAGAGCATAGCTAGCATTGGATTCAAAAGGGGGAAGGTTCCAACCTTCTATGGGGACACAACTCATATCAAATGAAGAAGTAGGCATCGGAACCATGATGCCCCCAGATCCCATGCTAGGATTCATATATGTGGACCAGGGAGAGGATTGCATGGGTGAAGTCATATCAACATAAAAGTTATTAGAGACCAAGGCACAGACTGAGTGTTGTAGTTTTGCATACCATTGTAAAAGGCAGAAGGATCCATTCCCATGAAATTAGTAGGCATCATGGGGTGGGTAGCAGTGAATGAGGGGGCAAAAGAAACTCCACTATCCATGATGGTGGAACCCAACAAAGAATCCTAAGGCCAACTAGTAGTCAAATAGCATACCAAAATTCAAATGACCAATATTCATGTAAACGGGCTAAAGTGGTTGAGTGGCCCCCCTCGCTGAAGAAGGTATGTATCGTCCAAGAGGGACCTAAGACTCCCTGATAATGTTTGTAGGTAACAAAATCAATTATAGGGGCCCTCGTAGGATTAACAACCAGTCGGTCAGATCCCCCTAGAGAGGTAATCCTCCATAAAGGTTGTGTGTTGTCCAACCCCTATCTAACCCAGGGTACAAGAAGAATAACCCCTACAAGTAACCTATGAGATACATAAGTCAAGAAACTAATAAACCATTGTATAACCGATGCAGAAGTGAGCAATCGTAAGTCCAGATCACCGTATGGGTAGGGTAGCAAAGCTCAAAACCTTGAAAGCACCACCTCTCACAGAGGTATGGATACTAGCAAGATCCCCAAATACGAATAAATCCACAAAAATATCTTTAACACTAAGTGAGTATCGAGGGGTTATCACTTCAACTAACTTCGCACGACCTCGTGATTAACTCCGGTGTGAGTGGAGCCTCCCGATCTTACCAATTATACAATGGACTTCTCAAGTCCCTGTCTTAGACACATATGTTGATTTATTTTTCTTGGAGAAGTTTACTCACAAATTCCTATTCCAAGGCACTAAATCCTAGACTAGTTTTTGCACCCTAAAAATAAAATCGTGACTAATCAATTTTATTTTAAAGCGTAAATTTTATTGGCCATGATTACTCAAAAGGGTATGGAAGCAAAATTCATGATGTTATGACTCTGCAAGAAGATAAATATGAATATAATGCAAAGTATATCTTTAACTTTTCAATAAATGATATGCTAATAAAAACAGTGCAATTTTCAATTTCAACTCTGCAATTCAGAAGTAAAATGCAATCTTTCGCTAAATTTACTAAGTGAATGATAAAGGTTCAAAGACAAAAATGTTAACCAATGAAAAATGCCTATTTTTTTTTGTATTTTCAATATATTAAATAGAAAATGCATGGACTGAGAAGTAGCCTGATAAAAATTCTACTATGTATAAACGAAATAATTCAAGCAGAATACCAAGCAACCAAGCAAATAGCCTAGGGTTCAAGGACAAACCAAAAATGAAAAAACAATGAGAAATACTACGACCATAAATTCAACTCCCAATAGGCTTCCTGTCAACCCAGAGAAGCACAACAAGCACTACAGAGACCTAAGAAGGCTCAACAATCATCAAATCCCACCCAGGAGTCACTAAACCAAGCAAACAAGCAAGGGAAAGTGGTATACGCGACTTTTCAGGAGAACAGTGCGTATATACATAGCTTGCAGAGAGGCATAACGCGTGTGTACATGACTGTCAAGGAAAAAGGAGTGTACATGTGTTAAAACAAGACCAGGCAAGGGAAAAAAGGCTGAAAACTTAGACTCAGAGTGAACAGAATCTGTCATGCAGTGATATGACAAGAAACACAAAGGAAAAAGATAAATGCAAGAAGAAAATATACTTCAACCCTTAGAAGGAAGATCTCTCCCCAGTGAAGTCGTAATTTCTGTTATGAGGGAAGAACTCTCTATGACCAAGGGTAAACCACAACAGACAGGTATGACTGCAGAAATCAACTCAATTCCATTGTATGATATATAAACAAATGTGCAAGATAAGAAAGAGGCCTACCTCGATCCAACATTCAATGATGTTCCACCATTGAGCACTTCGACCCAAAGCTTTATACCTACAATAATTTCTTAAAAAACAAGTAGAGCAAGTACATAGTGATAATATAAAGGGGTTAGCACATCAGATAGCATAATCCATATATTTGCACAAACATGCCCATGGATAATAATCATATATTTGCACGATACCAATAGGACGGGAAAGGAGTATTTCTATTAATAATTGATCATCAAAAGTGTCAACATTACAGACTTCCATGTCGGCACAGTTTGAAACCAAGGAACCAAGTTCCTTCCAATTGGGTCTCCACCACTTCAATCCTCCACCAAAGACAATCTCAAAGAAGAGATATAATGAGGTTCTCTCAACAATAGGGAAAGAGCTTGGGGGTTGAACACTGTGTTCAGACTTGAGGGACAAAGGGATGTAGACTCAATATGAAGTAATTTCTCAAGAGTAACTTTGCTCTCAAAGTTGAATGCTTTCTCCTCTTTTCCATAGCTCGGAATTGTGCTCTTATAGCCTTCAAAATGAAACTGAAGGGATGAGTCAGAACGTTTCAAGTATATGTAAGGCCAAGGATCAGAGATCTCCTGTCATGACATAGAAACCTGACTCCATTTTGTATTTCTTGGCACAAATCCTGATGTATACAGGTTGTTGTGGAGAAGCCTGCATATACGCTTGTTGTATAACTGATAGGGCGCATATATGTGGAAAAATGTGTATTTTTATCTCCGGATTCATCAAAAAGGGATGATAAGCCTGCATAGGGAAATGGAAAAAGTCCCTCTGTGCAAGATAGCAATGGTGAGGCAAATATTGCTATAACACCGATACATCTCTCTTCAGACATACACTACCAACATTCTAGCTAGGTTGTGTTCATTTCATTTTACAATATTTTGTATTCTAGATAGTCATTAATACAATCTGAGTTTTATTGCATTACTGCGCTCTTTGCAATATCTCTGGGTATTTCCTTATTACATATCTATTATATTTCTTCCTTCATGTCATTCTCAAAATAATATGTATCAGTGGTATCATAGTAGGTTTCTCCTTGTCATTCTTAGTGCATGTCCTTGACAAGGTCAAGGTATAGAGAGTTGGATATCAAGCTTGTTTTTCTTGAGGACAACCTCTCTTTCCCACCAAAGAAACCTCTCATGGAAGAACAAAAGAGGGATGAAGGAGCAGGAGATCCTATCAAAAATTTTCTCAGGGAATCCCTCGAGCGACAGAGGAAAGAGATGGTGGATAATTTCTCCTAGATCCATTGATGACTGCCAAAAACAATGAAGCCACCTTCAACCAATGCTCACTTCATAGGTTCAACACCCTTTAAGGTAAAAGTTAACTTTTATATTCCTTTATTTGAAGGCCAAATAGACACCATTGCTTTGGGAAAATGGTTAAGTTTGTGAGAGGGTTATTTCGGAGATTGGTGGGAGACTTACTATGAGCAACATCGAGAAAATCACCTTTGTTCTCCTTAAGGCCCTTCCCCATGTCAGATATTGGTGGAAGACTTATTGTGAGCAACATGATAAAGATCAGTCCAGAAGTTTTGGGCAAGGACCCACTTGGGAGGCTTTTGTTGGTGCCCTAAAGGAGTAATACTATCCTATTGGAAACTATGATGACCAGTACATGAGATGGACAAATTTTCATCAAGAGAGAGACCATATGGTGTTATAATACACCAACATATTACATACATTGTGCACAAATATTCATATTAAAGAATTCAAGAAACACCTTGTTTTGATGTACTTCAGTGGCCTACAAAGGTACGTCCAAGCATATATGGATTTCTTGGACATCTCCTCACTGGGAGCCACTTACCAATATGCTATCAAGATTGAGAAGAAGTTCAAGAAAAATAATAAGCGAGATTTTGGTTATGCAAACACATCACAACATAAACCTAGTAAGGGTGTCCCAATCTCTTAGGGAAAAGGACAGAGAAAGAATGGCCAATCCCAGCACAACTAGTCCAACCCATGTGAAGTCAAAGAAGGACACTAGAAAGTGGTGTGAGTTCCATAAAATCCCTTGGTACAATACCGATGAATTTCACTCCAAACAATCATTGTCGGCTAATAAAAACAACTTAGGTTCATATTTTGGCTCATACTTGGATTCAAAACTGGAAAAGGAAAAAAATATCATTGATGTAGAACCCTGTGTCTCCATCACTACCACAAAATTCTAGTCATAGGAACCAAATGAGCTTGAAGAAGGGGAGCATCTCTTCCACTCACAGATGTGGGTGAAGGGGACCCCACTCCATTTCATTATTGACAACGGTAGCCACAAGAACCTAATATCAACAGAGGTCATCAAGAGATTGAACTTGGCAATGATGACACTTCCTTATCAGTTGACTCAACCAAGGACGAGACATCTGTGTTAGCCAACAATGTCTCCTACACTACAATATCATACCCTTCAAAGACAATCTAGGTATTATGTGATGTTTCCCCCCTTGAAGTTTGTGATGTTTTTTTAGGACAACCATATATGTGGAAGCATCATATTGTTTATGAATCTATGCCCCATAGTGTCATTCTTCATTTGGGAGATCAACTCTACAAGGTACTAAAGAAATTCCCAACTATTGTAGTCTTTTTGATCTCTGTGAAATAGTGCAGAAAGTTGGTCTCTCAGACCAGGAGATTTGTCCTCTTTATTGTTCAGTCAGAAGGTGAATGAAAGGTCATTGCAACTGCTAAAAACTCAGCACAAGGTCTCTCTACACAGTAGTATCAAGTTGAAAATATAGTAGAAGAGAACACATACATATTTTCCACACCTACTGGGGTTCCTGTGGAATGTCAGGTAAATCACTCATATGATTTGACACCCGATGCTCCTCTTCCTAACGATCCTATGTATATGTGTTCTATTATGGAGAATGAATAAATCAAACACTAGATCTAAGAGATAATTATTAAGGTCCCTATCATACCAAGATCCTCAGCCTAATTATTCTCGTACAGAAGAAGGACGTGAGATGGTGACTTTGTATTCATTATAGAGCCTTGAACAAGATCATATTCAAGAACTAGTACCCAATACCCCAGATTCTTGACCTTCTCGATCATCTCAAGGGAGCCTAGTTTTTCAATAAGATTGATCTAAACTCATGCTACCACCAGGTGTTGATTGAGCACACTAATGTATGTAAGACAAGATTCAAGTCTAGATAAGGTATCTTTGAGTAGATGGTCATGCCTTTTGGCTTAACTAATTCCACAACCACATTCATGTGGATGACGGATGATATATTTTGGCCATTAAACCCTTTTTGGTCATATACTTGGATGACATCCTCATCTTCAACAAAACCTAGGAGGAAAATTTGAATCATATTCAATAGGTCTTGGGAACCCTGTGACAACACAAGTTAGATGCCAATTTGGAGAAGTGTTCCTTCGACATGTAGAAAATCCAATATTTGGGATACATAATGGATGAGAAGTGTGTGCATGTGGATCTAGCCAAGATCCAAGTCATCCACATTGGCTTACCCCGAAGATAATGATTGAGCTTCATAGCTTCTTGGGATTTTCCAACTTCTATCGCAAGTTTATGTAGGGGTTCTCTCGTATCACTTGGGAGAGACTAAGCCTAGTGACCAAGGGTGGAGTGAAGGCCAAGTTTGTGTTGGATGAGTCCCAAGAGAAAGAATTTGAGGATTTTAATTTTTGCCTCTTCTCAACACCAATCCTTATTCTACCACACCCACAAAAACCATTTGATATTGAGACATATGCTTCATATTATGCTATGGTTGTAATACTCACTCAACATGGGAATTTGATGGCCTATCACAGTGAAACACTATATGATTTTGTTCACAAATACCCCACCTAAGACAAAGATATGTACTCCATTGTGTAGGAATGTTGACAACAAAGAATTACATTCTGGGGAAGGAAATGATCATTCACATTGATTACAGTAAGGCCTCTATAGTTCATGCAGATACAAGGAAAGTTATAGAATAACTCCTATCAAAATTGGTCCACGTACCTGCAAAAAATCCACTTGAACATCAAGTACAAGAAGGGAAGAACCAATCATGTTGCAGATTGCCTTGGTCGACCCCCAGTTCTGTTGTTAATTATTGTTCTTAACCTCTGTGGGCATGAAATGCCCAGGTGGACACAATTATATGATAATGACTCTAACTTTATTTCTTCCTTTCAGAGATTGAGCAAAGGAAAAACAGTTCCATACTTCCATCTCCAGGATGGATTTCTATGCCACTTGATCCATGTCTCTGTACCTTCAAGTGAGTGTGCAAAGTTGATTTCAGAAGCTCATTACAACTGGGTAGCAGGACATTTTGGTGTGGAAACAATAGTGGCAGTACTACAAAATAAATTTTATTGGTTGAAGCTTCGATATGATGTATGCAAGTACATTAGGTATTGCACTTCCTGCACCATTTCCAAGCCTTCCATCAAGAAATAAGGGCTATATGCCCATATTCCTAACCTAGATATGCCTTGGAGTCCATCTCCATGGATTGCATGCTCGACCTCCCTTCAACCAAGAATGAGAATGGTTGTGTCTTCGTGCTTGTCGATCAACTCAATAAGATGGAAATTTTGGCACCTTGCAAGAAGAGTATCATAGCCAAGGCCAGTACAAAGATCTTCTTTGAACATGTTTGGGTTCATTTTGGGCTCCCACGAGGCATTATCTTAGATCGATATAGTAGGTTCCTAAAAACTTTTTGTTCCAACCTATGGTTGATGATGTACACCGAGATGACCAAATCAATTTCCTTCCACCCACAAACCCATGGAAAAATATAGGTGGTCAACAAGATGATTTTCCGTATCTTGAGGATGTACATATCCAAACATCGATTCACATGGGATGAAATCCTTCCTTATGTTCAACATATCTACAATAGATCCCTCCACAACTATATTTTCCACAACCCTTTTCCAGTGTGCTTGGGATTCTAGTCATTGGCCCCTATTGACGTAGCTTTCCCCATTGAAGCTACACAAGAAGATTAATCCTATTCTTAGACCGAGGATGCTCAAGAAGTCAAATTTGTTGAGCGATTTGAGCACATGCAATGACAAGTTCATGATATTTTTCAAAAATCCAATGCTAAGTAAAAGAAGCACCATGATCAACATCAGGTACTACACAATTTTTAGGTGAGAGATAAAGTATGGTTGCATTTGCAGAAAGAGTGTCTCATAGGACCCCATCAGAACCTAAGACAACCACAATACGTGACTTACACCATCATCGATATTTTGGGTGAGAATTCTTTTGAATTACGTATGCCTCCTTTCCTTGTCTTGCACCCAATATTTAATGTGGAACTGCTTCAACCCTATTTTCCACCTCTCTTGGACACTTCATATGAGACCGAGAACTTGGCCCCTACATAAATCAATATTGAATGCATTGCACATGAGACAATTGATTGTATCATGGACACCAAGATGAAGGGCACCAACCAACAAAACATCCAACTCTATCGGGTGGTAAAAGAAAGGCATTTTCTTCATCAGTGAAAGTGGCTCACCAGGAGTCAGATTCAATAAACATTTCCCCATATGATGGAGGAGCTTGACATAATGGAGACAAATCCTTCCTAATGGGGGAGGAATGATCTAGGTGGACATGAGTGGTCTCCCACTTATTCCACTGGCTCAAATTACAGTTTCCATCTTGGCAGTTTTTCTACAGTTTTTTGGGTCCTAAACTTTCGAGGCCTTTTTGAGGCTCTAAATGAAATTATTTTGACATGGCAGTGTCTAATAGATCCCTATTGGGATGATTGGGATATTTGGAATGTGTACTCCTTAACTAGACCTTTCCAATGAAGTATCAAGCACAAAAAACATAGATCATATGCAAAAGTTACTCCCTAGGGAAGTTGACATATCAACTACCCCCATCGAGACCCAAAAACTTTTGGTGTTTCATCTTGTGAGGTTAGGGTTTTGGATGTTTAGGGTTTTCTCATTTATTATTTATGTTAAATAAATGCCTCTAGAGCGCCATTGTAATCATCTTCTTGCGAATGAGTGTAGTTGACACATCTCTCTTCAGAGATAAGCCACCACCATTCTAGCTATCATGTGTGCTTTGGATTTTAGAGTCTTTGGTATTCCAGAAAATTATTAATAGAATCTGAGTTTTATTGTATTACTTTGTTCCTTGCAATATCTCTATGTAGTTCCTTGTTATATTTTTTTTATATTTCTACCTTCATGTCATTCTCAAAACAATTTGGATCAATTTCCACGGGGATGGTAGTTATATAGGTAACTCAAAATTATTTGTTTTTCCAATGCACATTCAATGATATACAAGGATACAAAATATGATACAATATCAAATATTAAAATAGAAGGAAGGGAAAATATGGTAATGATTTGTCATCCTAAAGATTGACCTAAAGATTGACCCATTTCTCCATTGTTTGGAGTAGTTAAAGAAATGGATTAATATCATCGTGTAAAATATTAAATAGTTATTTTCAAGTACTTTCGCAATTTTGAATAATGTGGGTTAGTTTGTCCTTCACTCTTTAGAATCTATTGGTCTAAATAGTTTCATGACTTTAACCACAACGTATGCTTGTTTCTCAATAGCGTAGTAATTCATCTCACTAATTCTAATGTAGTGCTCCTTAATGAAATTGGGAACTCAATTTCTTATTCATATTTTTGTGTGAGCACGAGCTAACGAATAATTTGACGTAACGACATATAGGTAAAAGTCCTTTACAAAATTTGGCTTTTGGAAGATTTTACAATAACAATAACCACCTTAATCTTTTTTAAGTCAATCTCACAAGCTAAATGTATTTGAAAACTACATCTCTCTTAATCGTGTTTGTGTTTTTTTAAGGGTTTAATAAAAATAGAGACGAATCTCCTCACACAATTTATTTTTCCAAAAAATGGATCTACACATATAACCTTCTTTGAGATAATATTCCCTAATAATTTTATTTCAATTATAGTGAAGAGACATTTTATAAAATTCAATAAGAATTCACAGATATTGTATCTCTCAAATATCTATTTTAAACCATCTAAATAATTATAATGATTATTATATAGTATCATGATATCATCCTTGTATACCAGTACTCTTTTACTAATGAGACCTCTTAATAATCTAAATAATTAGAATGATTATTATATAATATTCTGATGTCATCCTTGTATATGTTGTATATGAGTAGTCTTTTACTAATGAGACTTCTTAATAATCTAAATAATTAGAATTATTATTATATAATATCATGATATCATCCTTGTATATGAGTACTCTTTTACTAATCAGACCTCTTAACGTAATGTCCATCGTGTGTAGAAAAGTGGTGCATGAATTCATTACTCCAAGTAATATTATTGTAGGCACACATCCCCAATTTGGCTTAGAATATAATATTAATTCTATCTTGATATGAAATTAGAACTTAATTGTAGTCATAGAATTTGTGTAACAGTGATAACACTTCAAAATTGGTCACTATCTATAGATCTACTCCATGGAAGTTCTCCAAGTAATATTATTGTAGGCACACATCCCCAATTTCAGTTAGAATATAATATTAACTTTATCTTGATATGAAATTAGAACTTAATTATAGTCATAGAATTTGTCTAATAGTGATAACACTTCAAAATTGGTCACTATCTATAGATCTACTTCATGGAAGTTATAGGAGAGTTGTCCTTTTTCGATGATATGAAAATACATAGATGTCAATTATTTCTTAAATACACATAACCATCTTACTAGATTTAGGAAATGCAAATTGATTTGACTATTTCCAAAATAACATGTGAATGTCTTATTTATCCATAAACTTAAATAACAATGATGAATAACTTGTGGAAATAAAATATTGAAATAAAGTAAAGTAGGATCAACAATAATTCAAATGGAACATAAAGAATTTGTTAACGGAGTTCACCCATCTTGGGCTACATCATTGGGCCCCTTTTCAACAGTGAGACCGCTCTTTAATGCTCGAATGCCAAAATTACAATGAATGTGTTACACATCAAAATCACTCAACTGGATAAGTGTCGCATATTGCCTCTGACTTGTCGCAAGTGTCGCAACTCCCTTACAACTTGTCGCAAATGTCGCAAGTTGGTTACAGAGTGTCGTAAATGTCGTTGAATCATGCTACCACGATGACGACACTAAAGAGGCACTTGAAACATCTCATGTACTTGGTTTGAAGGAAGGAAACTGGTTCACTGAAGTCAAACATCTCTCAACACCTAAGAGGGCTTCTTTGTCAAGAGTTTGGAGGGGGAACGCTCCCCTAAAACTGCCTGAGAAGCGCTGGCGCCCCTCTGCCACGGTTCAAGAGCGTTATAGTGCTCTTCCACCCCTTTGCAGGAGCGCTGCTCAGTTTTGGAGCGCTGGCGCTTCCTTTGACCTTTTCAGGAGCGTTCTAGCGCTCTGATGCCCCTTCTAAGGGAGCGCTCCCTATTCTGGGTGAATTGTTAGCCCGGTGAGAAGAATAAGGGGAGAATCATTCGAGTTTAGGAGGTGGTTGAGCTCGAATTCTTGGTTCTATCAAAAGATCTCTGATCCAAGGAGGAGGTTCCCAACTGGTTCTAAACATAACTCAAGTGGTTAGGCTCCTCCCAACCTATATAAGAAATCTCTATGGTGATGAAGAGGGGGAAGAATTGAACATATGAAACTTATGATCTTGGAGGAAACTTACAGTCAGCCAAAGGAGAGTGATCAGTGAAGCTGCTATTATCTAGGTTGTGGATCTTTCAGGCAAGGGTTAGACGAAGAGGACTTGACGAAGCTGTCGCATTCGCATCTACGATTGTAAGTACTGTTGTCTTTATTCTCATTAATATGACAAGCTTGGCCTGTTTCTTTCTAGTTTGTGTCTAATTTTACATGAACTTATCATTCATTGATAGATCTGTTTTCAAGCTAATGTCAGTAGAGTAGGAAGTGGTCGTATCTTGTTTTGTCCACAGACCTCAGTGAGGAGCAAAAGGATTGGAGTGCAACTCGGAGTGTGCAGGGACAAATGTCGATTAAGAGGTACTTCTATTATCCTTCCTTCTCATGCATTATGCTTAGATAGATTTGAAAGGAAGTTAGTGTCCACATTAAGCATTTTTCTGTCTAGGGTTAAGGTCAAGCCTTAGAGGTCGATCTACTTGTCCGCAGGCAGATTTTCCTACAACAGAATGGACTTAAAAATACCAAGTTTTTAAAGACACCCTTCAAGTTTGTTGCTCAATCCCAGAAGCAGAGGTCACCACTGAATTCCTCTTGACATTATGAGAAAATTAGTATAAACTTGACTATGTTCTGAATAGGTACCCCAAAATCCCTTTTTGCATGCACAATGAGACTATGGGTCTCATACATAACAATATGAATTAATAATTTCATATGCAATGATTTTACATAGAGCTCACATCACCATCATATTCCTCTCGAAATTCTGAGAAAAATGAGTGTAAACGCTCTATACTTCACTCAAAGAACTCAATGACACACAAAATGACACAAACTCAGAACTAGAGACACCTCTTGCATGCAAAACAAGACAATATGCACTTGGAATGAAATTATATGGTATGCATTCCAATGCTAGAACGAAAATCCATGTCTTCATACATGGTCCAGGCGTTGGTTTATATAGGGTAAGTCAACCTAGCTGACCCCCTAGATACTAGCTCGCATACGGTTACAAATTAAATAATATATGCTTTGATTGTTATAACAAGCAATGCATGCGGAAAAATGGTAGGTGGAATCTTTGTTAAAATTTTGGAACATTCTTGTAATATTCCCCTATAGGTCATGGGTTCGATTCCCATGGGGAACCAATTTTATTCTCCCTTATCCATTATTGGCCAATTAGAGAGTGCCACATGGCACTCTCTTATTGGTCCACTTGTTTGCATAGCCAACAATCTGTGATGCCATCTTCCACCTGTACCTATATGGATATACCGCATCACTTCCACATGTCACCTTCCACCTCATTGTACCAATGTCATGCCATTTGTATGAATGACACATGGCATTTTTTTATTGGTCCACATGGGTGGCTGAAAATGACAAAAATGAGTGACACATGGCAACCTCTCCTATTACCACATCATCCCGTTGACGTCATATTTTTAGTTGTACAACATGTATGGACAAGCCATGTGGTAGCTTATGGGCCTACCACATGACACCCTTGCTTTAAATTTTTCCCTGGTTTGACCAAACTTTGATCAGCCATAACTTATTCATATGAACTCTGTTTGAGGTGATTTTGTGCCATTGGAAATATATCTTTGAGCTATATGAAATGAAGTTGTTTTAAATACCATTTAAGATGATCAAGTTTTGAGAATTTTGGATCCTCCTAGATCTCTTTGAGCATTCCAAATCCTTCTAAATCACACCTCCCCACTGAAGAAATTTTCGACCTCCAAAAGTATGGATCATTCAAAAATGAAGTGAGGATACTTATACCTCACTTGTCTAGTATCATCCATATTTACTTCTTAGATAACGAGCACCCGAATTATCACAACCATAGTGAATATTGAATCAACATTGCTAACCAAGTTAACCATTCCCTTAAATTCACAAACTCTTCCATTCATTGTTACAGTAACTAACGATACTCCACTGGTTAGTAATAAACTGAACAACAAACCTGAATATACAAATGCGAAAGATAATGAACCATCAACATATTTTACCTTCTTAACATGAACAACATCAACCAAGGACGTGTTTTACTTTCAACTGTAGGATGTAAATATGGACCATGGATACTAGCTTTAACGAGCATGTCCTTATAGTGACAACAATCAAATTAGTCTTCATCTAATGAGCTCTCACAATGAAGTCAATCCCATCCTTGAAATGATGATAATTGTTATGTTCCATGTAGAAAATGGTCTTCATGTCATACAAGTATGGAATTCCCAAAACCATCCCGTAGATGTCAAGTGGAACAATGTCGATCTCTACTTCATCAATGAAATTGGATTTCATCACAAACTGTAAGTTACATTACTTAGTTACATGTACCTGAGAAATCCAACCCAAAGTATACGGTGTCGAATGAGGCCTAGTTTCCAATCCCAAATTATGAACAATTTCCTTTGAAATAAGATTTACTTGTGATCCACTATAAACAAGTGTATCAATCTTAGTGTGCTTTGAGATTATTAAATAGGTCATTTATTTGCCTTCCATCAGGAATTACATTAGCCTTTGAAGAGGAAGTACGTGAACTGAAAAATTGCAACAAAAAATTTACCTTTGATACCGATAGTTGTAATCTTAGTTTCATCCTCAAAATCTGATCCAATATCTTGAACTATGGTCATGGTCTTGTTTTTACCCTTTCTAGGTTGAGCCCACTTTGTCTTCAATTCTCGATGCAACTTACAACAATGATTCTCATCATGTCCTTTCTTCTTGTAGTGAGAACATGTAGGCTTCTTTTCTTCATCATTCTTCATTGTAGCTATCTTCTTACTCTTCCATTTTCCCTTTGACTGCTCCTTGAATTCATGTGGCTCCCCTAACACATCCTTAACAACATGTTTTCCTTTGCTAGCTTCAAGATGAGTAGCTTGTACTGATAATTTGTCAATATTAGTATTATTAAACATCAATATAGTATGGCAAAGATATGGATGCATACCACCAATATACTTTAGAAGAGTTTCAGGAGTATGTAATGGAATTCCCAAACACAATGCCTTCCTTTTAAATTTCTATGTATAAGGTTGAACATTTTTTCTTTTTTCTTGTCTTAGATGTTTCCAAGAAATCATTGATGTTTGCATATAATATAATGGATACAATTTCTTTCTTAATCTAGAAGTAAATTCAATCCAGGAATAAATGATTTTACCATGTTCAATAAGATCAACTTATGTTTGACTCTGTCACCGTATCAAATTTGTGTCGCTCAGGAGAAGTCTATGCTAGCACATATGGTGAACTCTAGATTTTAGTGCCATCACATCATCAAGAATCTCTAAAGTTCCATATTCAAAGGGAGGGTTTATCATTTTATATCTTCTTTTCCTTTTGTAAATAAGGCATTGTAGAATGGTTCAACTCGCTGCAAATTGTAACTGGAACTGTAGACTGTTTCGCTGCAAACTCCCTAAAGAGGTCAATGGTGGAATCTTAAAGGGATGATAGGCTTGGTTCTTTGCAACAAGGAGTGGGATTTGATGTCATTAGTATATCATTTTTTTCATGGTTCCACATATATGTTGGTTTAGAACTCTTAAGAATTGTTGTCTTATGATGTTCATGATTTTGTTCCCTTGTTGTTTTTGGGAGTCAGCTTGCATGGCTCAGAGATTATACAAGGCATCAACAGAGTTTTGAAGCTTGTATCCATGATTTTGACATCAAATTTAGTGATCAGAAGAAAACAAATGACACCTACAGGAAATTTCACAATGCATACTACAGAGGCATTGCGAACTGCTAAATTGAAATAGTTTAAAACAAATTAGTACACAACATAATCATATTTGAATCATAATTTTTAAATTCCGATCCGGGTTCTTCTAAAATGTTTTTTGAAGATGAATTATAATATCATTGACTTTCTGACCAAAAATCAGCCCGACCTAGTTCGTCGTTTGGGAGAAAATTTGAAAACATCACCTACACGAAAGTTTGCAGCAAATCCTGAAATTTCACTACAAACTCTACCAGTCTGATAAATACGAGCCATAGGAGGGTTGACACCTATGTGAGGGGGTTTGAATGGTTTCATAGGAGGTATTTGGACATGATGGACATGTTTTCTATCACCATATCAAACAACATGACTTGTTTCAAAAGGAATTTATCACAATAGACAAGATCCAAAAAAATAGGAGCTAGGTGGATTTTTTGTTTCACCTTGTTATAACAACTCCTAGAGAAAAGAGAATCCAATGTAACTACTTGGGATTCGACCTATTTATATTAGGAATGAATGATACACTATAGATATAAGTTTTTTTTATTATGAAAGGGTTGATTTCATGATCCAAGAGAGGAGAGAGATTGAGGAGAAGTTTAGTTGCTTATTTGTAAGCCCAAGGGCCTGTTTGTAATCACATTTTCTGCCATTAAAGATTCATGAGAGATATTTATCCGATTGTCTTCTTTGTTTTCCATTTATTTTTTCATCCTCTTGGTTGAATATATTTCAGGTATTGAATATCAGTGGTTTTCCATGAGTAGGAGAATTCATGAGCTGCAAAGGATTTGCAGTGATTGCCTCCTTTCATGATTTCTGTTCAAGTATTCTTTTAATTCATTTTGCATAGAGAATCATTACTTGATGAGTATTCTTATTAGTGACATCTACTCCATTCTTATATTCATCATTATATAGCCCTTTTTCGCGTATAAAACTTGATTTCCTTTTATCTATAGGGTGTTTATGACTCCATGCCCAATGGAATGTCTCTGTAGATAGTCTATTTCCCTCTTTCTTTCTCTTTCTTGTTGATATACCAACCATAAAATTGATTTATTTATTCAACATATGATGGGTATTAGGCTTACACCTACAACATTCTAGGTGTGAATTCTAGTGCTAACTTTTTTGGCACCATTGTTGGTGACGAAGTTGAAGATTTTCCCTCGGAGAATGACAAATCTTAGATCCAGTATTTAATGGTGAACAAATATTGTTGACATGGTACATACTGCATCATTCACTTGGCGACTCCTCGAAGGAAAAATCCAATGGAGACTCCATAATTTCATAATGTCAAAGACATTTGTTATTTTTTTGGCTCAAAGGTTTTCACCTCTTAACATTTCTATAGTTCCTGGTTTCCCACATTCAGTACCACATATATCAGAATAGGGAAATTTTATGCCTATATTCAGATAAAGGAAGGAGGATAATCTTGCACAACACCTCATTATGTTTCATCAATGTATGGATCTGTTTGATATACATCATGAGTATGTGATCATGAAAATGTTCATGTATTCACTAGAAGGAGATGCTCGAGGATGGTATAGATCTCTTCCTCCCTCAATTATTTCATCATTACAAGAGTTTCATATCGTGTTTCATCATCATTTCAAAATATTTTATCCATTTGATTTGGTTTTTTAAAACTGTTGTAAAGAATTTGAATCCTATATCCAACATTCATTTAGTAATTCTTCTGGTTATAAGGATGAAGCAAAAAAATTTATTGAACATGTAGAGGAGGAATCATCCAGATGTAAAACCTTCTTGAGTTCTTTAGTTCTGAAATAAGAGTTGATTGATTGTTTTAATGATAAGGATTTTGGTGATAGAAATATTGTAGACATATTTTTCCTTGACCCGAATGTCTCTAGCAGTTTTGAGGTTGCTCCAAATTTTCATGAATATCAAGTTGTTTCTTTTAAGTATATGCCAAAGAACTAATGTACACATCAACATATGATAACTATGAAAATGATGTTTGTCACGAAGAAATAGTTGTAGAAGAAAATTTTCCTCGGGTCTTTCAAGAGGTTTCCTACGATGTGTTTTCACCCATGATTGAAGAAAAGGATGATAAACAGGTCCATGATCTTGTGTGTATTCAAAGTTTACCTGTTTATGATAAATTTGAAAATATACCTACTCCTGTAAAAGATCATAAAGACAAGCTTCATTTTCAACCTTAACCTGAAATATTTGACAATAGTGGAAATATGTTGTAGCAGTATTTTGTTTTTCAGAATATGAGAGATCATAATGTTATTCACATAGAAGATTCAATATAGTGGCAGCCTTGTCATTTGGATCAACCCAAATTTTTTTGTCATGAGTTTCATGATCCAATAGTCGATTGGATGGAGTCTCTATTTTTAAAATATTCACACATTGACAGTATGGGCATGGTGTTTCTTTGCTGCTGTGAGTATGAGAAGTCTAAGATTTTTTTGTTGCATACATTAAATTATTTTTATGTTTTTTCAGACAACTACAAGCATAAATCCATGCAAAGAAATCAATTGGTTGATTGACTATTTTGGAAATTTGGATATACATGAGAAAAGTGGTTTTCAGTTGGTTAGTATAGGAATTGTAAATAAATAAGCTTGATGTTTCAAGCATTTCCTTCAGTTTACACAGTGTGGCCATATTATAGTTTCAGGCTAGTTTTAAACAATTTTTACAGTTTGTTTTCAGTTTGAGAAACTTGTAAAAGTTTGGATGAGATAATGAATCCATACCCAATTTAATAGAAGTTGGTCTCTATGAGATGATTTAACTTGCAAGTAGGTGAACAACTGTTAAATCAGAATCATATTCAGATCACAGATAAGGCACTCAAACTGCAAATGTTCTTGGAGCTTCACAGGGAGGTCTTCATCCCCTGTGGAGCCAGATGTTAGCACATATGATTAAATCTAATTTTTAGTGCTATAACATCATCAATAAGATATAAATGGTTGTATTCAAAGGGAGGGTTTATCATTTGGTATCTTCTTTTCCTTTTGTAAATAAGGCATTGTAGACTAGTTCAACTCCCTGCAAATTGTAACTGGCGCTACAGACTATTTTGCTGCAAACTCTCTAAAGAGGTCAATGGTGGAATATTAAAGAGATTATAGGATTGGTTATCTGCAACAGGGAGTTGGATTTGATGTCAACAACATATCATTTTTTTCATGGTTCCTCATATGTGTTCGTTCACAACTCTTAAGAACTTTTTTGTCTTATGATCATGATTTTGTTCACTTGTTGTTTTTGGGAGTCATCATGCATGGCTCAGTGCTTATACAAGGCATCAACAGAGGTTTGAAGTTTTTCTCCATGATTTTGAAATCAATTTTAGTTATCAGAAGAAAAAATGGCACCTACAAAAAAGTTCACATTGCATCTTGCAGAGGCGTTGTGAACTGCTAAATTAAAACAAATTACAACAAATTAGTACACAACATAATTATATTTTCATCATAAAATTTAAATTTTGATATGGGTTCTTCTAACATTTTGTACAGAGATGAATCATAATATCATTTAATTTTTGACCAAACATCAACCCAACCCAGTTCATCATTTGGGATAAACGTTGAAAACAACACCTACAGGAAAGTTTCCAACGAATCCTAAAATTGCACTGCAAACTCTAATAGTCTAATAAATACGAGTTGTAGGAGGGTTGACACCTATATGAGGGGGTTAGAATGGTTTCCTAGGAGGTATTTTGACATATGGGACATGTCTTCTATCACTAGGTCAAGCAGCATGGCCTGTTTCAAAAGGAATTTATCACAATAGACAAGATCCAAAAAAATAGGAGCTAGGTGGATTTTTTGTTTCACCTTGTTGTAACAACTCCTAGAGAAAACATAATCCAATGAAACTACATTGTATTGAAACTATTTAGAGTAGGAAGGAATGATACACTATATATAGAAGTTGTTTTGTTGATGAAAGGGTTCAGTTCATGATCCAAGAGAGGAGAGAGCTTGAGGAGTGTTGGGACCACATATTGTACCTTTTTGCTCATACTTTTTGCCATTGTTATACCCTTCATCACCTGTATTTAGACTCATATTATCACTTCATCTGATCACCCCAAGGTATACA
>JZKD02S2018846.1:146879-172194 GCA_000966675.3 Picea glauca | reverse complement strand
GGAATTGAGCATACACAATGCACAGCTATCTTTGAAACAAAAGACTTCCCTGGGTTGATAATTTATGTTTCACTTGGTTGTTTGAAATTAATTAAGCAATTATAGTGACCAACAAGGAGCAGTTTAGATTCTTATTTGTAAGCTTGAGGGCCTGTTTGTAATCACATTTTCTGCCATTAAAGATTCATGAGATTTGTTTACGATATTGTCTTATTTGTTTTCCATTAGTTTTTTCATCCTCTTTCTTCAATATATTACAGGTATTGAAGATCAATGGTTGTCCATGGGTAGGAGAATTCATGAGCTGTAAAGGATTTGCAGTGATTTTCTCCTTTCATGATTTTTTTTCAAGTATTATTTTAATTCATTTTGTAGAGAGGATCACTTCTTGATGAATATTCTTCTTAGTTTCATCTACTCCATTCTTTTGTTCATCATTATATAGCCCTTTTCTCTGGTATGCAACTTGATTTCCTTTGATCTGTACGGTGTTTATAACTCCATGCCTAATGGAATGTCTTTGTAGACAGTCTGCTTCCCTCTTTATTGTTGATCTACTAATCCGAAAATGATCTTTAAAGACTTGGATAAATTTTAAGCATGTGTTTATTTACCAATTAGGAATTGATGAAAGAAGAAGAAATTAATGAGATATTATAAAAACCATAATAAGGAAGTGCATATCATAATGTAAGCTCAAAGAACAGCAAAACATAACAACAAAGTTGTTAACGGAGTTTGGCAAGATCGCCTACGTCTCCGGGCCTTTGTCTCAATGGGTGAGGCTTTCTTATTTCTCTTCAATGCTTCAAATGTACATAAGAAAAGTGTCAAAAATATTACAAACTAGTATGGTTGTGCTCTCCTCGACCTCAAGAATCTGACACAATTGACGACACTGAAACAGGTTGAGTGTAGCTCCCGAAATTGGCCTGCAAAGTTCCTCTCCTCATTGGCTTCCCTGCATAAAAATGGCTTTGGATTTCAAAATATTTAGAAATTATCCTATTATGAACCTCTCTAATGGTGATAAGAACCCCTAGTTTATATATATGTGAAGTTGGTATCAACCTCCCAACTTCCTCTGAAGATCTGGCCTCAAATCGGGCTCCAAATTCCTCAATAATGGCTAAAATCCATTAAAATCAGGCTTAAAAATCAATTAAAAATATATAATATGGTTAAAAACCCATATTTGGAAAAATACAGCGTGCATCCCCTTTTACTCCATCTCCTGTCCATATGGTAGGCCCCATTTTCCCATGGGATAGAACTGGTGCGTTGGCCCCCCTTTCTCTTCGGTCCTAGTCATGTGGCT
The DNA here is from genome assembly GCA_000966675.3 of Picea glauca. NCBI lineage: Eukaryota > Viridiplantae > Streptophyta > Pinopsida > Pinales > Pinaceae > Picea > Picea glauca. Next base: position 170,876 of record JZKD02S2018846.1, on the reverse strand, counting down.
ATGGCCCATATGGCCATGACCTAACATTGCATGTGCAATATTCCAATCTAGCCCCTGGATATGCAGCTCTTGGTGACATGACTTGGTGGGCGGGGCTAGCCCTATAAACCAGGAGCTATCCCCACAAATCCACATAACCACAACTCAAAAGGATATTATTCCATATGGCATGATAAGTCACACATTCACCCATATGGTTAGCCCGGGGAGGTTAGTCCATTGGTCGCTCGAGAGGTCATGGGTTTGACCCCTGTGGAGCGCAACAAACATTTTCGACCAACCAAACTTGGAAAAATCTAGGATTCCACGTGGTGCTCTCTGATTGGTTCACATGTCACCCTATGATTCATTCGTACAATACAGTCAACATCCACTCAACACATAGTCAACATGCACAGTCAACTTCCGTGTCCGCTGCCATGTCACTGTCGTACAACCCAGTCACCTGTCTAGTCACCCTGCCACGTCAGCATCTATACATCTCAATCACCCTGCCACGTAAACTTCGATACAACCACCTATCATTCGTACTTCCATATGTCATCCTGTCATTGGGCCATGTCATGTACAAACTTCCACATGTCACGTTCGTACACTACCACGTGTCAATTCTGTACTGGTCCAACTCATCCCCAAAATGCCAAAATCGAGTGACATGTGTCATCTCTTGGTGATGTCACGTCAGCATGATGATGTCATCATGATGTCATGCTAACGTCACCTATCGTACTGCTGATGTCAACAATACGACCTCTTGACTTTGACCAGTTTGACTTTTTGCCTCTTTGGGAAATCAGTCAGAATGCAATATCTTTCGCATACGACGTCCATTTGTGAAAAACATTATATGGATGGAATCAACACAACAAGACGGATGCAATGGTGTTGGTTTTTTCTGATCCTGATAAATTTTAGTTTTAGGCCTTCTTGGATCCATTTTGGATCATGCCTCCCCACCAAGACATTTTGGTCCTCCAAAAGGGCATTAACCAGTCATCAAGTGCGGGATAGGCCACCCCACTTGTTCTTTGTCCTTGAAATTTTTCCTATGCACCTGTCTCATCAAGATCAATTTCAAAAAAGCCATGACAACTGAGAGCATATTGTTAGCCACTTGTACTCATTCACATCCTACTGAAGCCACTACCATCAATGTTGAAAACATTAGCAACGATAACATCAGAAATATGACTTCAAATGAGGTAATATGTTTGAATTACTTCTAGTACATTAGCTTATCTTGAAGCAAAGTATGATTGAAATTCAATTCTACAACCATCTCATGTTCATGCTTAAGATCAATTGCTTTAGTTGGCACAATTATAGGTGTGTTGCTTACACAAGTTGCCTTCCTTAATTGTTTCATTGTTTGTAGAGATTGATTTTATTTTAAGTGATGAGCATGTACAACATATTTGTTTCCTTCTTTAGTTAAGTGATTTTAATTCTATTCCATGTAGAATATTTCTTTGCGATCATACAAATAAGTGCTACCTAAGACCATTCCACATTCATTGAGTGGCACCACATCACACGTTACCTCATCGACAAACTTTGATGAAATTGCAAACTTTAAAGTGCATTTCTTTGTTATGTGCAATTTATGATTGTTTCTTATCCATTTAAGTGAGTAAGGTTTATGATGTAGCTTAGTTGTCAATTCCAATTGTTTAACCACTTCCTCTTAAATCAAGTTAGATTGAGATCCACTATCTATCAATGTATCGATCTTAGTATGTTTCATTATCACCCTTATGTGAAACAATTTTCATCTAGAATCATATCCATCACCAATTTTACCTATCAAACCAACTATTGTGATCTTAGTCTCATCACCTGAATCATATCCCAAGTCTGTTGGTCATGTTATTGTTGCAACTGTTTTCCTCGCTTTCCTTTCTTTGAACCACTTTGTTCTCTTCTTTGGGTGCAATTGCTAACAATAGTCATCATCATGCCCTTATTTCTTGCAATTCTTGCAAGAGAGATTATCTTCCTTCATTTTCTCTAAATTTTATTTCTTTCCATTCCCCTTTCTTTTGTCCTCTTTCCTTGAAGACGATTCCCCTAATACAACAACTCTTGTTTTCCCTACTTCAATGTATGTTGCTTGAAAAGAAACCTCATGAAGATTAGTAGGTCCAAACATAAATATAGTGTTACAAATATGTGCAGGTAAACCTCCTATATACTTCATAAGAGTTTCTTGGGTAGGTAATGGAATATTTAACATTAATGTCATCTTACAAAATCCATCTTTGTATTCTTGCACCATTTGTCCTTTTGTTAGTTTAATACTTTTCCATTCAATTAAATCCTTGTCTTTATAACCCAAAGGATAAAATTCCTTTCTAAGTGCAAAAACAAAATCTTGCCATGATGGAAATATATTACCAACTTTTTGCATGCCATTTTGCAACTTACTCTGCCACTAGATGAGTGATGTGCCTACAAGATGCAGCGATGCCAATTTGATTTGAATTTCCTCATCCTTGATTTGTCGCACACTACAATAAAATTCCATCTGTATGACCCTGTTGTCAATCCTCTCATCATTGACTTCACCATCATACATGGGTAATTCAAACTTCAAATCAATCTTAAGTAAAGACATATCATGTTTATGTTTATGCTAATGTTTTCTTGCGGTGGATTTGGAGCTTGTACTTGAAGAAGAAGAAGTTGCTGGAGAAGAAGGAGGTGAAGGATGAGGTTTAGGAGGATCATCTCCTTCTTCACTTTTGTCTTGTTTATAAGATTCCCCTTGGAAATTCCTCTTTTGTTCCAAGTAGTCCTCATATAAGACCTTTACCATCTCAGACATGGAGAATAAAGTCTTTTGCAACTCTATCTCATTCCGAGACATGCCTTTTTCCGATGCCATCTCCTCACTTTGGGAAGTCCTCTTTCTCCATCCAATATTTGGATCCCCTTTTACAATATCACCTTCACCATGACTCAACCTTTCCATGGTAATCATGAAAAATAAAAAAACCAATTGTGAACCTGCTCTGATACCACTTGATCCGAAAATAATCTTTAAATACTTGGCTATGTTTTAAGCATGTGTTCATTTACCAATTAGGAATTGATGAAATAAGAACTTAATGAGCTATTATAACATCCATAATGAAGAAATGCATATAATAATATAATCTCAAAGAATAGAAAATCATAACAAAAAATTTGATAACAAAGTTTGGCAAGATCACCTACGTCTCTAGGCCTTTGTATCAGTGGGTGAGGCTTTCTTATTTCTCTTCAATGCTTCAAAAGTACATCAGAAAGGTGTCAAAAGGATTAAAAACCAGTTTGGATATGTTATGCTCAACCTCAAGAATCCAACACAACTAACGACACTGAAAAAGGTTGAGCATAGCTCCCGGAATTGGCCCACAAAGTTCCTCTCCTCAATGGATTCCCTGCATAAAAATGGCTTTGGCTTTCTAAATATTCATCAATTCTGTTGTTATGAACCTCTCTAAAGCTTATAAGAACCTCTGGTTTATATATATGTGAATTTGGTATCAACCTCCCAACTTCCTCGCAATATCTGGCCTCAAATTGGGCTCCAGATCCTCCAATAGTGGCTAAAATCCATTAAAATCGGGCTTAAAAATTAATAAAAAATATATAAGATGGTTAAAAACCCATATTTGGAAAAATACAGGGCGCAACCCCCTTTACTCCGGCTCCTAGCCAGAAGGGAGGAACCATGTTCGCATGGGAAAGTACTGGTATGCTAGCCCCCCTTTCTCTCCCGTCTTATTCATGTGGCTATGGCCCATGTGGCCATGACCTAACATTCCACATCCAATCTTCCAATATAGCCCCCGAATCCGCAACTCCTGGTCACATTCCTTAGTCGACGAAGCTATCCCTGCCAACCGGGCATTATCCCCATAAATCCGCATAATCGCAACTCAAAAGGATATTATGCCATATGGAATAACAAGTCACACATTCACCCATACAGTTAGACCGAGGAGGTTAGTTCATTGGTTGCCCAAGAGGTCAAGGGTTCAACCCCCGTGGAGTGAAACAAACTTTTTGGACTAGAAAACCTTGGAAAAATCTAGGGTTCCATGTGGCACCCTTTGATTGGGCCACATTTCACCCTGTGATTTGTTCATATAATACAATCAACATCCAGTCAATGCATAGTCAACATGCACAGTAAGCTGCTACATCACTGCCGTACAACCCAATCACCTTTCCAGTCACCCTGCCACGTCTGCATCCATACAACCTAGTCACCATGCCACACCAACTTCCGTACAACCACCTATCGTTCGTACTGCCTTGTGTCATCCTGTCATTGGGCCACGTCTTGTATGGTCTACCATGTGTCACATCTGTACACTGCCATGTGTCAATTTTGTACTTGTCCAACTCAGCCTGAAAACAAAAAAATTGAGTGATATGTGTCACCTCCTGGTGATGCCACATCATCATGATGATTCCATCAGAATTTCATGCTGACATCACCTATCGTATTGTTGACGTCAACAATACAACTTCTTGACTTTGACTAGTTTGACTTTTTTTCGATTTGGAAAATCAGTCAAAACGCGATATCTTTCACATACGATGTCCATTTGCGAATTTTTTTTTATGGTCAGATTCATCATGATGAGACAGATGCAATGGAACTGGTTTCATTTTATTATAATAACTTTGATTTTTAGTCCTTCCTGGATCCATTTTGGATCATCTACCAACCATAAAATTGATTTAATTATTCAAATTCTGATGGGTATTAGGATTACACCTACAACATTTTAGGTGTGACTTCTAGTGCTAACATACTAGACAACTGTATCTGTGAAGTATACTTTATGATTTTCTATACCTTGCAATACACTTCAATCTATTTGACCCAATTATCCAACTTCTCTGCATTCAACTCTCCATCATAAGTAGGAAAATCAAACTTTACATACAACTTTAACAAAGGAAAATCATGAGAATGTGAAGACTTCTTAGAATGCTTTTTCCTCTTATGAGAAGAAATTTCACTTTCATTGAAAGAATATGATGATGATGATGGTAATGAAGGAGGCTCTAGAAGTTCTTCACCTTCTCCTTCTTCTTTAATTGCTTCATTTTTTACCAAAGTACCTTCTCCCTTAGCTTTCTTTTGATCCTCGTACATTTCTTCCACCATGGACTTCAACAAATTAAATGTATTGAAGAAATGATATTTAGAGTCATAAGGACCTAACCTTGTTGGTGAATCCATCTCTCCTCTTTGAGGCAAACTCCTTTAACCCATTTCAAGATTATAACTTACAAGCTTGCCTTAACCTCTCTTAGATATGGACCTCATAAGCATTCACTTGAAAATACATGTCAAAACCGACTCTGATACCAACTTGATTCGAAAATCATTACATGTCAATTATTTCTTAAATACACATAAACATCCGACCATATTCATGAAATTAAGATTGACTTGACTATTTACAAAATAACATGTGAATGTATTACTTATCCATACTCTTCAATAACATTGATAAATAACTTGCATAAATAAAATGTTGAAATGAAATAAAGTAAGATCAACAATAATTAAATTGGAAGACAAACAATTTGTTAATGAAGTTCACCCATCCTAGGCTACATCTTTGGGTCCTTTTTCAACACTGAGACCATTCTTTAATGCTCAAATTCCAAAATTACAATGAATGGACTTACAAATACCAAGTTTTTGAAGACACCCCTTCAAGTCTGCTACTCAATCCCAGAAAAAGAGGTCACCATTTAATTCCTCTCGAAATTGTGAAAAAAATGAGTATAAACTTGACTATGTTATGAACATGTACCCAAAAATCCATTTTTGCACAAATAACGAGACTATGGGTTTCATACATATCAATCTGAATTAATACTTTTATACACAAAAAATTTACACATAACTGACATCACCATTAGTTTCGTCTCCAAATTCCGAGAAAATGAGTATAAACACTCTAGACTTCCCTCAAAGAACTCAATGACGTCCAAAACCAGACAAACCCAAAACTAGCGACACCTATTGCATGCAAAATGAGGCAATATTCACTTGGAACAAACTTATATGGCATGAATTCCAATGCTCGCTCATAAATCCATGTCTTCGTATGTTGTTCGTGCACTGTTTTATATAGGGTAAGCTAGCCTAACTGACCCCCTAGATACACACTCGCATATTGTTACAACTTAAATAATATATTCTTTGCTTGTTAAAACAAACAATGCATGTGGCACCATGGTAGGAAGAATATTTGCTAAAATATTGGAATATTCTAGGAATATTCCCCTAGAGGTCATGGGTTGGATTCCCATGGGGAACCAATTTTATTCTCCCTTAGACATTATTGGCCAATCGGAGAGTACCATGTGGCAGTCTCTGATTGGTCCATGTGTTTGCACAATCAATAGTATTGCATGTCATTTTCCACCTGTACTTGTATCGATATGCCACATCATTTCCACCTGTCAACTACAATGTCATGATACGAATGTCATGTCATTTGTACGGATGACATGTGGCACTTTTTTATTGGTCTAAATGGGTGCCTGAAAAATTCCAAAGATGAGTGACACATGACAACCTCTTCTTCTACCACATCATCCTTCTTATGTTATCATGACATCTTCTTGTTAGTCATACAACTTGTATGGCCTGCCATGTGGCACCCCTGCTTTGACTTTTACCATGGTTTGACCAAACTTTGACTGGCCATAACTTCTTCATACAAACTCCATTTGAGGTGATTTTTGCACTGTTGGAAAGATATCGCTGAGATATATGCTGTGAAGTTGTTTTAAAGAGAATTTGACATGATCAATTTTTGAGCATTTTGGTTCCTCCTAGATCTCTTTAGGCATTCCAGATCCTCCTAGATCACACCTCCCCACTAAAGAAATTTTGGACCTCCAAAAGTATGGATCAGTCAGAAATGAAGTGAGGATACTTCCACCTCACTTGTCTAGTATCATCCATCTTTCCTACTTGGATAACAAGCACTTGACTCATCACAACCATAATTAAGAACGAAACAACATTGTTGACTAAGTTAACTATTCCCTTAAATTCACAAACAATGCCATTCATTGTTGCAATAACTAACCATAATCCATTGATTAGTAATAAACTGAACAAAAAAATTGAATATACAGATGCAAAAGAGAATGAACCATCAACATATTTTCCCTTGTTAATAGCAATAACATCAACCAAAGGACATTCTTTACTTTAGGTCATAGGCTGTAAATATTGATCCTCAATACTAGAATTTGCTTTCATGTTCCCTATAGTGATAGCAATAAAATTAGTCTTCATCTGATGAGATCTCACAATGAACTCAATCCCATTCTTGAAGATATGATACTTGTTCTGTTCCCTGTAGAAAATGGTCTTGTTGTCATACAAGTATGGACTTCCCAAAACTATCCCACATATTTCAAGTGGAACAACGTCTAAATATACCTCATCAATGAAACTAGATGTGATCGTAAACCGTAACTTACATTGCTTAATTTCCTGTACCTAAGAATTATCACAAATCCAACCCAAAGGATATGGTCTCAGATGAGGCTTAGTTTCCAATTCAAAATTATGAACAACTTGCTCTGAAATAAGATTTACTTGTGATCCACTATCAACGAGTATATCTATATTAGTGTGCTTTGAGATAACACATAAATGAAACGGGTCCTTTCTTTTCCTTCCATCAAGAATTACATTGTCCTTTGAAGGAGAAGTACATGAACTGAAACTTGCAACATAAGATTTACCTTTGATGCTCATAACGGTAACCATAGTTTCATCCTCAGAATCTGATCCAAGTTCTTGAAATATAGCCATGGTCTTATTTTTGCCCTTTCTAGGATGAGCCCACTTCAACTTCAATTTTGGATGCAACTTCCAACAATGCTTCTCATCATGTCCTTTCTTCTCATAGTGAGAACATGTAGGCTTGTTTTCTTCATCCTTCTTTAGTGTAGTTGTAAGGTACCATATGTAATATAATATGCCGAAACAATAATATTCACCAAAGATCAATGGAACAACAAAATATTGCAAAGAGAAACACCAGAAATGATACCTTTATTCAGAGAAAGCAATGTTCACTTGCGTCTTTGAGGGGGAAACCTCCATAATATGTTAGGGACCTAAAACCCTAACATCTCATGTAGGTAGAATAATATATTTCCATGTAATAAAGGTCAATACTAGTTAATAAGGCCTGTTTAATAAATATGAAAAAGTAAATCTAAGAAGATCTAATAGAAGCTTCCGCTTCTAGAAATATCTTCCTCTAGGATGTTCTTTAGAAGATGGAATTAGTATAAATAAGAGTAGAAGGTATGAGAGGGATTTTTCTTGATAATTATTGTAATAGAGCTCTTCTCTGCTAGAGGTTCCCCCCTCGAAGAGACAAGTGAACATTGTTTCCTATCAATAAAGGTATTATTTTGGTGTTGTGGTTCCATATATTTTGTTGTTCCACTGATATATATATATTTTTTGTTGTTATTCCACTGTTATTCACTACAATATTCCTATTTTTTTCTATTATAATAGATCTGGTGCCTAACAAGTGGTATTAGAGCACTTTCCTTGGCAAGATTTGTGGGTTAATTTTTTTTTCTAGGGTAGAGATGTGTTATGATGTCTTTAAGCTACAAATATCTATCGTTCAACACACAAATCATTGGTCGAGGAAGCATACACGCAAGAAATACAAGAGGTACTTAAGATCACATTGTTGGACACCTTTGTAACCCTTGTTGGTACCCCTTCGAGTGGTAACGCATCAAAAAACACTTGTATATGGACTTGTGTTACCATGTACCTCTGCTATATAAAGAGACCCCTTAGCTATCCTAAAATCATCCATAGATCAACTGATTGACCACCTGACTACTATAGTTCCACCAAGAACAAGACTTGGGAAGATACTCTCTAGTACCTAGGTAGTCAGGTAGTATGGACAATGGCATAGTATAGCCTCCTTAGTTGGTTCCCTAAGACATTGGGACTAGTATTACTATTGGAACCCACATGTATATTAGAGAGTTATAGCACAAGGAAAACACTTGTCTGTAGGAACCCTAAAAACCCTAACCCTTGGCAAAGGAACAAAACAGAAAAGGAATAGAGAATATCTATTTCCGTGCAACCTTTCCTCCGACATTCGAGTTGGAAAAATTACAAATAGAAAAGGAACATAGAATATTTGTTTCCATGCAACCTTCGCTCCTGCATTTAGATTGCCAAAATTATTATACATTTATTTCATTTTTTCTATTAAGAATTTGGGCATTTCTATACTACAGTATTATTCGGATCTCTATAATACCAAACAATACCCTTATTTGAGACATATCTCATTGTATTCCCCTTTTCTCCTAGATCATTGACACCTATCATTTTTAACATTTTTTAACCTCCCTGGACCCTTATTTTAGAACTATCTCATTGGATTCCCCTTTTCTTCCTGGTTGTTGACACCTATCATTTTTAACTTTTTTTACCTCCCCGAACCCTTATTTTGGACCTATCTCATTGGATTCCCCTTTTCTCCCTGATCATTGTGGTACCTATCATTTTTAACCTTTTTGTTTACCTTCTCTTACCCTTATTTGACACCTACCTCATTTAATTCCTCTTTTCACACTGAACACACTCATATATATCATTTTTCACTCATTATTCCATGGTCCCACTTCCCTCTTTCATTCCCTCCAGCCATGGCCACCACTCACAACCAAGAGTTCCTTCACCTGCAATATGAATCCAAACAACACAAGGTAGACATCGAAATAATGATCTTTGAAATTGATTCCAATAATTACTGCTTGGACACCTTTGAAGAAAAACTTACAAGTGAATTGGCAGAGGTTAAGGGTGAATTGTCCTCTCTCACCTAGTAGTTCAAACAATCCCTTGGCTCTCCCTGCCTTGAAAAATCTTCCCACTCTGAAGGTGAGAACTCTTCCCATAATATCGTTCTTCATTCCAATTCCCTTCCTTATGACCCCTGCCTTCCCCGAGTTGAAGTTGTAAATGTGTTGAACCTACACGAAAAATATCTATCTATAAAATGCCACACATTTGCAGAGAGAAATTGAGAAAGAAGAAGCAAGAGAGAAATAATGTGTTATCTCCCAATAAAATTTCATTTTATTTAAGCCTTAGGTGGTTTTTGAGTATTTGTTTTCCTTAGTCATTCAACATGGTCTTTCCTTCATTGAATCAAGTCATCAAGTCTTGGTCATGTCAAATGATGTTGATAGATGACTAAGTGGTCATCAAGGTCATTGTCCTAAGTTTTATGGCTCAAAGTCAAGTCAATTATATCCCAAAGTGAGTTAGGGATTATAAAGAATCGATTTTGGTCCTTAATGATCCATCATTTGCTTTCAAGTCATGATTTGAACTTCGTTATATCATTACTCTCCATGATGATGCATTCGTAGTGCACTTGGTCACTTTTGTACATAAATCCCTACCAACTTAGCAATCGTTGTCAGTGCAGCTCATCATTTTTATACATGGCACGCTACCAACTCGGGGGAAAAGCTCTTTTTTGAAATTTGAAAACTTTCGAAGTGAAAACATATATCAATAAGGTTTTTTAAGGTTCTTAGATCATCATCAAAGTCTTGAAGCCCTCTTCTAAAGCTGCATCTCGCCATCGAAGGAACATTACTAAGGTTTTCAAGAAACAACGAGAGTTGTTTGTCCTTAGAGTTTTCTTCTAATTTTCTCTGTGCATAAGTATTTGTAGTAGGTACTCATACATCCGATGGCTCCAAGGAAAGATCCCATCCCCAAGAAGAGGTCATGCTTTGTGGTTATATTCGAGCCCACTGATACCACTTTGATCGAAAAAAACTTTAACCATGTGGACTCCTTCAAGCGCATGGGATGTTGGAGGTTTTTTCAAAAGATAGAAGGGCATCATCTGGAGGTGTCAAGAGATTTTGTGAAGAATTTCAAGGAAGGTAATAATCAAGTTGGCCCCTTGGAGATTCAGCTGAAAAAATAATTAATTGCAGAAGTAAATAAGATTCCAAGGTCAGGAGAACTTTGGCTTAAGGCAAGGAAATTAGAGAAGGAGGATTGGTGTCAATACATGCTCAAACCTAAACATAGGTAAGTTGATTTGGTGAAGGGAGTGCTAAGGTAATGGTTGATAGAGGAACATGAAAAGTTTCTTCTCATCATTCAAATATTTTTCACTTGTGAAGGGAGGTACAGTTGGATCTTGCAGTATCATTTCAAGTTGTTGATGCACTTCACTGGTAAGAAGGAAATTGACATATCTTACTTCCTTTTCATGAGTTTGCAAAGGTTGATTTCATTTGCACAATGAAATCCTGATAAACTCCAAAAGTCCATTTTTCACCATGCATTAATCAAAATCATAGTCATTGAACAGTTGAATAAGGAAGGGAAGGATTGGCCCACTTTCCTGTTTGTATCTAATTACAAAATCGACCTGCCTATTTCTCCTTCAAAACTCAAGACTCCTAGGAAGAAGACTGTAATACCTTCCTCTGCTCCCTCATCTAAAATAACTTCCTCTGTTCATTCATCTAAAATACCACAGTCCTCTCCTTCCTCTGCTACTTCAACTGAAATACCAAAGTCCTCTCAATACCCCATTCCTCAAGAACTTCCATTTGTCCAAGTGTATAAAAGGGATAAGAGAAAAGGAAAGGATCAAGAGCCAGTTGTTGAAGAACAACTAGAGCCTTTTATGGATCTTCCTCAAATGGAAATTGAAGATAATCCTCAGAATTTCAAAGCTAAAACTGGTACACCAACCCTCAAAAGGTCATCTGGGAGAAAAATTGTATTAGTAGAGGAATCTCATCAAAGCATTGATGTTATCAATCCTAGAACTAGGTTGTCAAAATTTAAAGTTTCTCCTCTTGAAAAAGAAGCACTCGAAGCCATAGTCCAATTAAGTGAATCTCCACCAAAGTCATCTCCAGAGACATATCAAGGACCTAAAAATAATTGGGCGCAATTACTCAAGGATGAAGACAGACAACTCAAAGAATTTCAGGAGAAGAACCAAAAACTACATCAAGAGAATGTCACACTCAGTAGACAACTTTGAAGTCAAATAGATGAACTAGTAGGGGAGTGTAATTAGCTCAAGAGGAACATTAGGAAAAACATGATACAAAGAAAGTAGTTGAAAAGCATGTACAAGTAGAATCTCAGCTTGAGATCATACAACATAAAGCTTTATGAGGATGTATATTTGGCTAAGACAATGCTTAGTAAGAAGAACTTGGCAATTTTACTAAAATAAACCTCTCTATCTAGCCCTTTGAATGAAGATAAGTGACTGAGGTATACTCAAGGTTTTGTGCTCAAAATTTTGGATATTGATAAGGTTTACTATCCACCTTTATTCCTTGAACCAAATGAACAGTGATTTTGTGTTTTGCCTATGATGAACCTAATGAAGAAAGAGGCAAGTTGGCTGAAGTTTTGGAGATTATAATTCTAATTTTTCCATAGGGAATTTCGTCTATATGAAAGGTTCATGGCCCTCACAAGTACATACAATATGATATTGTCATCCCATTAGATTTTTGGTATGCAAAAACCTACAATGGAGATATACTTTGTTTTGGTTCTTTACTGATGTATGATCTGAATCCAGAGGAATATGCATATGGTAGAAGCATAGAGGATCATTTTTATCAGTTTATAATGAAGATCAAAAACCCTAGCAATTGCTAAATACATAAAGAATGCATATCATAAAGAGAGATATTTTACAGTGACAGTATGGAAAATGGTTCTCTTTAGGGTGTAGGGTATTCATCTTCCAAGCAACAATTCCAGAAACCATTTTCATCCTCTGATACACTTCCCACGTCATATTTCATACATTTATCTCAAAATTGTTTTTTACAACAAGTTGGTAGCACAAACTGCATTTTTCCTATGCATTGCGTTACGAACTCTTCAAACTTCTGCGTGGAGGAGTTTTGGTCAACTTTGAGCTAATTTTAAACATTCAATGGGTGATTCATTTCTCTAGGTGTTAGATAAAAGTGGTGAAGGACTTCTACAGCCACAAGGAAGCTTAGGTTGAGCTAAATATTTGGAATTTGGATGGGAAACCTATCCCTTAAAAATAAGATCTCATCCTACCTTTTTGAGATTAGATTAGATTCTATTCGAAAAGTAGCATTCAGATCCATCTTTTGAGGATCATGAAACTAATTTGTAAAAGCTATTTAAGCCCATTGAGGCATCATTGTAAAGGGTTTGAACTTGCAACTTTGAGATACTCTTTTTGTACAAGACTTTTGATATATATCTACACACACACACACACACACACACACACACACACACACACTGTAATCATAATCTTCTTTCACTTTTATTGTTTAAACCTATGTTCATTTGTCTTTTCTTGAACCTATATTGAATGTCATATTCATTTGTTTTGTTTACACAGTGACTGGTTAATGTCTTTTAATCACTGCATTGGTGGGCATAAATATACGTATTCTTCCTTGTTATAATCAGTCTTTCATCTATATTTTAAATATACATGATCTTGTTGGTATAATGAGTGTTCCCATCCATCTGAGTTTAAAAACCATCTGATCAATACCTTTTGAGAGCCTTATCTTGTCTGGATATGTTCAAGTGTCTTGAGTGAGGGAGTTATTGAATGACTTATTCATTTTTTGATCCATTTTTATACATTTTATTGAACATTTGATTAAGTTACTAAGCTTACTCAACCTACAACCTTGAGTGACTCTTGGAGTGATAAAAAATTGGTGTCATTGCCGAGGATAGGATTGAGAAGAAAGATTCCCTAGGACACGACATAGTGCTAGATTTTTATGATAGACAAATGCAGGGCATTAGTTTGGTTGTAATATTCTATCTGGAGACTCCATTGGTACATTGTGGCTCCTAAGAAGGCACATACTCGAGCAAATCCTCAACAGCCACTAACTGATCCAGTATTTGATCCTAAAAGGATCATCAAAGAAGGAAAGTCATTAGAGAAGGGATCTTCAAGTTCAGGTATCTCTAGAAAGGCTTATGTGTCTTTTCCATATAATCCATTAATAAAACCAACACTTATTGAAACTATAAGCTAAAAGATTGATAGTGAAAAAGTAGTTTCAGAAGTTCAAGGATCTTATGATATTACTCAAGAATGTAGTTCACCATTTGTTGAAGAAGAGATTTTTTTATCATCTATAGAATCTTCTCAGTCTGAAACTGAACAAAATTATTCTTACATTCATACAAATCTTCTTGCAGTTGAGCTTGTCTTACATGAATTGTCTATAAAAGGAGAAGAAAACCTGGCCAAGTTATTGTCTGAATTCTATAGAGCTTATTTTTTCCCTTCTTCCATTGCAAGTCTAGAAATATCTTTCCCTCGCATTGCCTCAGCTTCATCCTCTGTATCAGCCTCATCTCAGTCCCTAGTTATCCAAACTTCTAGTACATATACATCTACCACTTTCATGGAAGAAACACCTCAAAATATTACTAAGACGAAAATAATCATAGTTGCTAGATATGCACCATTAGTATTTCCAAATCCTTTGAATGCAATGCCTACTGGAGACTATCAAAAGTACATGCCAAAATTTTTAGGGATAGAAGAGGTCACAGCTGAAGAGAATCTTGAATTATTTTATAGTTATGTTGATAACTTAAATATCACACAGGAGGATGTATGGATGAGAGTGTTTGTCCAAAGTTTACATGGAGAGGCTAGGAGATGGTTTAGAGAACTAACACCAAGAACCATAACAGGTATTGAAGTTTTAGATGATACTTTCTTAAAACAATGGGGGGATAAGAAGGATTGTCTTTACTACATCATAGAGTTTGATAACTTGAGAAGGGAAAGTGGTGAATCAATGTCAGACTTTACCAAGAAATTTAACCGGATGTATAGCAAGATCCTAGCTAAAATCAAGCCTATTGCTACCTCTGCAAAAATCACATATGATAATGCCTTTGATTCTGATTTTTGTTTGTTGTTAAGAGAAAGGAGATATGTTACATTGGATTATATGCAGGATGCAACACTTGAAGTGGAATCTAACAACCCTGCTATAGAAAAATTGAAAGGTAGAGGTGATAGAAGGAAACAAAAAGGAGAAGCCTCATCATCAAGTGTTGATCCCAATATTGAAAAGATGGCTAAAATGATAGAATCTTTGACCTTTGAATTGTCCAAGATGAAGATTGAAAACAAGCTTCTTGGAAAAGGTATAGATACTAATTCTTTTATTCCTCAAAATCCAAATCCTTATAGAAGCAATAATGAGCAAACTTAAATTTTACAAAGGAATAGAAATGCTAATGAGGATCAGAAAATTAAAGCCCCTTTTCAAAATACAGTGATGGAGGAAGAGCATCCAGAAGAAGATGATGAGATTCATTGTTTAGGAGATAAAGGTGATGCATCCTTTTTGACACAAACTACTTATGAGGAATCTTTGATTAGTCATCAGACTAGTCAAGAATCAAATGATGGGTCTGCTTTTCAAACTGTTGATCATAATAGGTACAATTTGTATATAAACAAAATAATAGCAAGAAAGATGAGCAAGATACTCCCAAAAACATTGTTTCCCCTGCAAACCAAGCAAAGATCAGCCTTAAACAAAGGATCAAGTACTTCTTAAAGCTCCTCTGCATGAGGTATGAAACCCCGACAAAGTTCCTTTTTCATTTAGCTTTGAATAAGAAATTCAGAAGGTCAAAATTCCCATACCACTCATGGAATTAATGAAGAATGATACTTTCAAACAAACCATCCTCAAAGCCCTTGAGCCTGAATCCATGCTAGCTGTTGTTGATGTTGTAAACCTCCAAGATGATAAGCCTAGTATTGTCCTTAGTCCAATGGTTGAAGACCGTGAGGAAACCTCTCCACCTTTTTATGTCTCCTTGAACATCCATGATAAAATTATGCATAATTTCATTTTAGACACATGATCTTCTCATAACCTCATGCCAAAATCATTCATGGATGAGTTGGGTTTAGAAATTACCAAATCTTATCATGATTTATTCTCATTCTACTCTAGGAAGGTTAAGTGCCTTGGCTTGATTAAAGATCTAGCAATTTCCTTATCGCAGTTACCTATGAGGAGCATGGCAATGGACATTGTGGTAACTTATATGCCACCCAAATTTGGTATGATATTATCTAGAGCATGGATAAAAAGGCTCGGTGACACCTTGCAAAATGACCTTTCTTATACAACTATCCCAATCTTTGGAGGGGAACAAAGGAGATTGTATAGGGAAGCATAATTAACCTATATTATTAGTGATGAGAAGGATCTTACAAATCATCCAATCTACTCAATTGATATATGTTTTGGATCTTGTATACTTCAAATTGATGATTCTCAGTCATCATCTTTGTAGCTCAGAAAGCCTATTTTCCAATCTTCAGAAGTGGAAAGCACTCCTATATGGAGTATATTCTTTGATGGCATTTTTTCAAGAGAATCTATAGGAGCAGGTGTTGTTTTTGTTTCACCTTCTAAAGAAACAATTCATTTGTCTTTCAAGTTGGATTTCAAGGTGAAAAATAACATAGAAGAATAGGAAGCCTTGGTATTGGGCTTAAATGCTGGTAAGGACATGAATATTCAGGGGCAGAAGGTATATGGAGATGATGATCTGATAATTCAAAAATTTAAGAACACTTTTCAAGCCAAACATGTTAGGCTTAAGGCATATAGAGATGAGGTATGGAATCTCATTGATTCTTTTCTAGCATTCAATATTTTATATATTCCTAGAGCCACGAATCAACTTTATGATTCATTAGTTGTTTCAGCTAGTACCTTTAATCTACCATTGCCAACAAAGCTTAACTATGAAATTCATGTGAAATATAGACCTTCCTTGCTAGAAAATGTAAAGTTTTGGAAAGTGTTTGAAGATGATGAGGAATTGGTTAGATTCTTGGAAGTTATAGATGAATTTTCTTTTCCATATAGATCATGAAAATGAAAATGTTGAAAAGGTCAAAACCCCTAAATTGAAAAACAAAATTGGATGCCATGATATTATTCAACTTCCTAATAATCAAATCCCACGAGTATTAGTACCACTTGAGAAACGCTTTGACCAAAATGATGTGCTTTTGAAGGCTGATAAGAAAGAATGAGACTATGTTGTCTTTAAGTACAATTTAGGAGATGAACAGTGCCCAAAAATCATAAATTTGTCCACACAATTGACTGTTGATCAAAGATCTAATTATGGTAGCCCGATGAAAGAGTTTTAATACATTTTTGCATGGGAGTAAAATGACTTAAAAACATATGACACTCAAGTGATTGAGCATAGAATACCTTTGAAGAAACAAGCCACTCCATTCAAGAAAAAAATAAGATCTATTAGCCCTTTTCTTTTACCCATAATGGAAAAAGAAATTAAAAAGTTATTGAATGCTCAAATTATCATTCCATTAATATATTATGTGTGGGTTTCTAATTTAGTTCCTGTTAGGAAGAAGACTGGGGAAATTAGGTTATGTGCTGACTTCAGGAACTTGAACAAGTGTTCCAACAAAGATAACTACCCTTTGTCGAAGATGGAAAATATCTTGCAAAGAGTTTCTGGAGCTAGTCTCATGTCTTTTATTGATGTTTTTTCAGGCTATAGCCAAATCTCAGTACATCCAAATGACAGAGAAAAGATATCCTTCACAACTCCTTGGGGTTCTTTTATGTATGCCAAGATTCCCTTCGGTCTTATGAATGTTGGGGCCACCTTTCAGAGGGCCATGGACATTGCCTTTGTAGGTGAGAAAGATAAATTCATTTTGACATATTTGGATGATCTAACAGTGTTTTCTCAAATCCATAAAAAACCAAGTGGATTTCCAAACTCACTGAGTTTGACATTGATATTAATCCAACCAAATTGATAAAGGGTCAAGGTTTGGAAAAACTTCTTGTTGAAGAGACTTATGAACTGTTGGGTATCAATTTCATTAGCATAAATACAGAGGATGCATAATATGAAATCTCAGTTGAAAGGTACACTCATGATCATCCATTTTCATCCCATTTGTCTTCTTTTGAATGGTACAACAATATTATATATTTTTTGTAGAACCTTTTAGCCCCTCCAGAGATGAATCAAACACAGATGAGAGCACTAAAACTCAAGGAAATCAAGTTTTGTATCAATGAAAATATGCTCTATTGGAAATACCCCTACAGGATGTTGTTGAGGTTCCTTGATAAAGAAGAATCAGTTCACGTTATGCATCAATTTCATTGCAGCAATTGTGGTGGCCATCACTATTGGAAAACCACAGCCCACAAGATTTTTAGGGCTGGTTACTATTGGCCATGTTTATTTTCTGATGTTTTCTCTTATGTAAAGACAGGTGACATGTGCCAAATGTTCACTGGAAAATATCAACTAAAATATCTCCCATTGAAGCTTATTGTAGTCACTGGACCCTTCCAACAATGGGGGTTGAAATTCATTGGAGAGATACATCCATATTCAAGTGGCCAACACAGGTGGATTTTGGTAGCAACTGATTACTTTACAAAATGTATTGAGGATATTCCTACCATAAATGCCACTCATTTTGTAATCATTAAATTTTTGAATGATCATATTTTTGCTAGATTTGGTTGCCCCAATAGACTTGTTACTGATAATGCAACTACTTTTAAATCTGATGCTTTGGTGAAGTTATGTGGTGACATGGGTATTCATCTTGTTCACTCAAATTCCTACTATCCTCAAGGCAATGGCCTTGCTGAATCATCAAACAAAATCCTAGTGAAGATTATTATAGATTTGCTTGAAGAAAACCAAAGGAGTTGGGATTCTAAATTAAAATGTGCACTCTAGGTTGATAGAGTGACAAATAAGAAGTCCATTGGTACTTTTCCATTCAAGTTAGTGTATGGAACTGAAGCAATTTTTGTAAATGTATTGAACCTGCACAGAATAGATCTAGCTAAAAAATGATACACACATTTGCAGAGAGAATAGAAGAAAGAATATGAAGGAGAGAAAGAATGGAAGAATTCTCATTAACCGTTGGAATAATGAATAATTTACACATGATATACTTTGTATAACTCAATGAGTTCGACTTGAGGTGAACCAATGCACCATAGTGGTGGTATAGAGTGAGATGGACACACACCAACAGTTACGGGAGCGAAGTTCCACCTATTCTAGTCTCTTAGGCTGTTACAGGAGTGAACTGTCACCTAGTTGACTTAACTAGTCAACTAGTCTTCAATTAACTGGTTGGACAGAGAGTAGCAAGGAGTTAAATCAAGGAATTAAGGCTAATGTGCTACTTTGGTGATGATACCAAGGCAATGTCGAATTAGCATGGTGATGATCCCAATGTTGCATGGTGGTGATCCCAATGCAACATCTAAACTCAACTCAACTAGTCAAACTGAAGTGTCAACTAAAAGAGAATATTCTCCAGGTGGAATATTCTCCCCTAAAATATAGGAGACTGGATAATGACTAATTATGAATAATAAACAAGGAATAAACTTAGGAAAAATAAATCCTAGGTGTGTGTGAAGTAACTCCAACACCCCCCGTGAACATCACTATGGTGAAAATAAATATTGGGTCTCGACAACGAGGCCATGTTAGGTACCCAAGTACAAAAGATACATTGAAAATAAAGTGAGGAAAGAGGGAAAACCTCAAGGGAAAACCCCCCCTCAAGGTACAATGTATGTAAAAAGAAGAACTACAGTTGCAAGGCAAATGTGTCCTTCACTCCAAGACGACCTCGCGGAGAATGGAATTTCTGCTCAGTGAAGGTCTTGGTGAAAATGTATGTCATTTGTCCTGCTGAAGGACATAACTGTAAGTCGATGATCCCCTTGTGTACTAAGTACCGGATGTAGTGCATGTGGATCTCGATGTGCTTCATCTGCTACATCTGAACTGGATCTCGGTAGAACTTCAGAGTTCTCTGATTG
The DNA here is from genome assembly GCA_000966675.3 of Picea glauca. Lineage (NCBI taxonomy): Eukaryota > Viridiplantae > Streptophyta > Pinopsida > Pinales > Pinaceae > Picea > Picea glauca. Next base: position 150,854 of record JZKD02S2018846.1, on the reverse strand, counting down.
TCACACTAGATGACGATCGACCAATGAAACTGAATGCCTAGCTCAGTGAGAAAATATTGTAGTCACATAGCCTGAATGGTTATGTTAACTACCCCTCTGTACTCTGCCTTGGCTGAATATATAGAAATGGAAGCTTGCTTCTTGCTCGATCAACAGAGAGGCCCAGAACCAAGACTGAGTGAGTAACCAGATGTGGACTTGTGATCAATTCTATTGCCATCCCAGTCAGAATCAGTAAACCCGATGAGATCTAACATAGAGTCTACTGCATAATGAATCCCAAAGGTGATGGTGACTTGTAAGCATCGAATGCAACCTTCCGATGTAGCTCATGTGGCTCCGGCATGAATCTGGAAATTATGCCAAATGCATAGGAGAGGTCTAGTCTGGAGTGTGTGAGATACAACAAGCTCCCCACTAGTTGTCTGTATAGTGTGTTGTCAACCAGTGGAGTCTCCCTGCCATCCTCAATTTTGACTCCTAATAGGAAAGGAGTCGGAGCAGACTTGCAGTCTGTCATGTGAAATCTCTCAAGGAGATCTCATGCATACTTGGTTTGAGACAGTTTGATGCTTGATGCATCCTGACTGATCTCAAGTCCAAGGAATAAGTCTAGCGGATCCATGTCCATCATCAAAAACCTGTCATGTAGAATCCTCTTGACTGTAGCAATCGCTGAAGTCAAGCACTTGGTGATCAACAAATCATCGATATACATAACTAAAAGTATAATTGAATCAGCCGTCCTGAGCATGTAGACATTCGGGTATGATTTACAACATAAACATTTATGTGACAACATGTATAATTCCATCTTGGCATACCATGCCCTCGGAGCTTGTTTGAGGCCATAAAGTGACTTCTTCAGTTGACAAACCAAAGACGAGTCTTGCATAAATCCCTAGGGCTGCTCCATGTAGATCTCCTCAGAGAGATCCTTGTGAATAAATGAATTCTTCACGTCCATTTGATGGACTTCCCATCCCTTGGATGCCACAATGGCAAGGGCCAATCGAATGGAATCCATCTTTGCTACTGGAGTGAAGGTCTCATCATAATATATACCATGAACCTGCTGAAAGCCTTTGGTGACAAGCCTGGATTTGCATATTTTGATTAGTCCATCCACTGTACTCTTGGTCCTGTAGACCCATCGACATATGAAAAGTTTTTTCCCATAAATAAGGGGAACCGGATCCCAAGTCTGGTTCTCGAGGAGGAAGTTGTACTCCTCCTTCATGGCGGATTCCCAAAAGGGATTTCTAGAAGCCTCGCCATAATACTGTGGATTTGAAGACTGAACCAAGAAAATATGCCTTGAAGGCAATGGTTCAGTGGCACTGAGTGAAACAGGAAGCTCCTTGAAATTAGATCAAGTCCTCCTAGTATCGGTTGGATCACCAATGAGATCCCCTGCATCCTGAAGAGTAGTCTGTGCCCACTTGGGCCTCTGCTCTGCCTCTACAACTGCATCTAGATGCTCTGACTCTACATCTTATTGTATTGAATTTGAATCTCAATATGAATCATCCGAGTCCTCTAAATCATAACTCTCATCTAAAGAAGAGTCAGCATGTGCATGCTCATCATCTCAAATAGGTGGAAGAGTTAAGGTGTATGCATGCGGCTGCTGAGGTACATATGAGACACTTTCTGCGAATTGGACACTACGCTCAATGATGAGCCGTTTCGAGGAAAGATCAATAAGCTGATATTCCTTCACACTGTTGAGGTATCCAACAAAAATGGACTCAGTTCTTTGTGGATCAAGTGTTGTCCTCTTTTCAGAGGGAATCCGGGCCCATGCACGAGAACCAAAAATGTGAAAGCTGGTCACTTCCAGTTTGAGGCTGCTCCAAGCCTCATAGGGGGTCTTATCCTTGACAGATCTATGTGGATATTTCTTTTGGATGTATTTTGCACAGTTAAGTGCTTCGGCCCATAGTCTCTCTGGTAGTGACTTTGCATGCAACATGAAAGATGCCATCTCCTTTAGAGATCAGTTTTTCCGCTCAACAACTCCATTTTGTTGTGGATTGTAGGGAACTGTATGCTGCAACTAAATCCATGCCTCATGGAAAATATTATGGATCTCATGATTTACATACTCTCCCCCGTTATCAGTTTGGAGGACTTTGATCTTCTTCTGGACTATGTCTCAAACAAAGATTTGAAATCTTTGAGGTGTTGAAATACTTCTGATTTTTTCCTGAGAAAGTAGATCCAAGTAAAATGTGAGAAATCCTCAACAAAAATGAGAACAAACCTTGATTTTATGATCGATGGATGCGGAAAAGGACCCATGAGGTCATTTTGGATCAGATCCAAAGGTGCGGAAGCTCCCTGAGACTTTCCTTTGTCAAATTTCTCTTGAGGGTGTTTCTCGAGAACACATCCCTCACACACTCCCTTGGAGAAATGGATGTCTGGTAGACCATCAACTAATTTTTGTTTGCTAAGATGTTACATGTATCTGAAATTCAAATGTCCAAACCTTTCATGCCATATCCTGCTAATTTCATCAGCATGAGTAAGCAGTAAAGCAGAATCGGGTTCAATGAATTCAGAAAAAAGTATACAATCTAGACTGATGATTTACCTCACTGGTAGCAACCCTAGAGTTGGTTTCCATGTCATATATGTCCACGAAAGTTGGTGTGAATATGAATTTATTTCCGGTGCCAGAATTTTTCATCTGATATACGAAGAGAAGGTTGACAAAAAGTTTGGGAACATGTAGCACGTTCTCGAAGCTTCCATTGGTGAGTTCAATCCTTCCTTTTCCGGTGACTTCAATAGAAGAGTTGTCCCCCATCATAATAAGAGGACCTTTGCATGCATCCAATGAAGAATAGACTTCTTCTAAGGTAGCCATGTGATTTGATGCTCCTGAATCTACGATCCAAGCATTGAGAGAGGAGTTGATGACAATCAAGGCATGGCTAGAATTGCCTTTCTTGGAATTTAGATCTTCTGGATTCTTCTTCCTTTCACCCTCAAGGATGCAATATCCAAGGTTGTTTTCCTGAAGTATTTGAGACATCAGATCTATTTTTTTTCGCATGCATGCGGATTTCGAATGGAATCCTTTGTGGCAGTATGTGCATTTCTCTCATTTTCTTCCCCTTTCTCCTTTGGATTTGGAGGCATCAGTGAAGGGTTTTGTGTACCCTTCCTTCTTCGTATGTGCATGATATTTCCGCTCATATTTATATTTATATTTATGATATTTGTAGCTTCCCTAATGCATATTGAGTGCAAGCACCCTTGGGCCTTTGAGTGTGCCCATGTTGATGAGCTTGGTTTTCTCTTGTGTCAGGGATTCGATAAAGTCCTCAAGAGAAGGCATATTCCAAGTGGTTCCAGAGGAAAATATGACAGTATGGAATGTGGATATGAATACAGATAATTCAGGACCAAGACTAGAGAGAATGGTGAGAACCATTTGTTTCTCCTCCATCAATTTATCAACCCTACAAGATTTGAGTTGCGACAATAAATCCTTGAATTTTGTAAAGAAATCTTGGATATTGTCGAATCTTTTTGGATCCAATGTGAGAAGCTCCACCTCTAGCATGTTCCCCCTCATCTAATCTTGTTTTCCAAAGATCCCTTCTAAGGTTTTCTAGGCTTCATTGGGAGTCTTACAGGAAGATATGTGAAAAAGGAGATCAAGAGAAATAAGACTGCAAATTGTTCCAAGTGCCTCATCCATGCTATTTAAGTACTTGGATTTTTCTATGGTCTATGTCGGCTCTGTATATGTATTCATGGTTAACATTTAAAACCCTTTACATTCGATATGTATGGATATTTTCTCCTTCCATGAAAAATAGGTGTAAGGTGTAAGAATGAATTCCTTTTGGAATTCCATCTTTCCGCTATCTTCAATCTTTTGTACCTGCAAAACTTTTTGGTGTAGATTTTTATTAGCAGTCCGTCAGATTTGATACCATGTAAATGTGTTGAACCTTC
>JZKD02S2018846.1:125482-136220 GCA_000966675.3 Picea glauca | reverse complement strand
CAACAATGTGATCTAAAGTTTGCAATTACATCTAAGTTTGTAGATGAGGTTGAATTTGATGTGGTCCCACTAGATATCTGTGGAATTGTGTTGGGTAGTCTGTACTTATATAATCAAAAAACGATTTTCTATCGAGAACATAATCAGTATCACTTGTTTAAAGAAGGAATTGAGTACATAGTACATTCACATTTATTCAAAAATGACAAATCATTGGTCACTACACAACAATTAAAAAGGGTTGTTAATGCAAGTCGGAATTTGACACATATGTCTATACAATGTAAGGAAGAAAATAATCCTAAACATGAAAAGAAAGTGTCAATTCACTACGATGCACCTGTTTTGGTTGATAGTGTTTCTATGGTTAAAAGTCAGCATGGTTTGGGTACAATCTCTTTCACAGGTTCAATGTTTATATTAAGCTTATTACTCATCAGCAGTATGTGGTTGGGTCCGACAATGTTGAATGAAGATGTGATTAAGAATGTGATTAATGTATTGGACAATGTCAGTGTAGTGTTGATTGTTGTATTTCCGAGTCAGATGTACAGATTCCAGGAAGAATGGATAGGTGATACAGGTCAAGTGGGGAGATCATGCCCTCACTTCATGTCTGAATGATACCATGCTTTTGGTGGTCCAAAAGCTTCTCAGTGGGGAGGTGTGATCCAGGTGGATCCAAAACCGCTCGAAAATACTCAAATGCAAAAAAGGAGGATCTAGGAATGACCCAGAAGTCTCAGAAGGGTCCCTGGGCTCAGAAAATGCTAAAAAATGAAAGTTCTCATAATTGTATGAAACTAATGCCATTGCGTCTGGCTCGTTCTCCCGATTCTGTCCATATATTTACTTTCTCAAATGGAGCTCGTATGAAGAAGTTATGACACTCTGAAGTTTTTTGAAAACAACAATAAAAAGTCAAACAGTGAATAGTTCATACTAATGACATCAGCGATACGGATGCTGACGTCAGCATGACACGTGTCACCTTCTAGAAGCCATCGGTTTGGTGGATCCAGCCAAATCTGGCGGTTACCGTCAAATCTGGAGGAGGTTTGCTAAGTTTGGTGAACTAGTTAGTGGTTATGATTATTTAACTGGGCAAGGAAAACGACGGAGGGGAAGTTGGCAGAGGCTGCATTGGAATCCATGCCAGGAGGTGTCCTAGGTGACCTGCTCAAAAATAGATCGACTTTATACTCAAAAGTTGCAGAATTTCGAGAGGATTCCAAATAAACTATCTGTTTTTTCATCAGAGTAGTTGAAAAGAAGAGTGTCTCCAGAAGAGGAGTTGGCACGCTTTTCAAGACTGTACGGATCTGATGGAAAGAGGCTGCATTGGAATCCGTGCCAGGAGGTGTCCTAGGTGACTTGCTGAGAAATAGATCAACTTTATACTCAAAATTTGCATAATTTCGAGAGGATTCTGAATATGCTATATGTTTCTTCATCAGAGTAGCTGAACAAAAAAGTGTCTCCAGAAGAGGAGTTGGCATGCTTTTCGATACTATATGGATCTAACAGGAGAGACTGCATTGGAATCTATTCCAGGAGGTGTCCCAGGTGACCTTCTCAGAAATAGATCGACTTTATACTCAAAAGTTGCAGAATTTTGAGAGGATTCTGAATATGCTATTTGTTTCTTCATCAGAGTAGACAAACTGAAAATTTCCTCCAGAGCCCATTTGAGTGAGCCAAACACACTTGAGTTTACAGTCAAAAGTTGCAGAATGACATTTTCCAGCCACCTATGATGTCTATTTCTGCCCAGAATCGCAGATCTGAAAGTTGGTTTTTGGGAGCTCTTATGTAAGTCTTTATTTGTAATTTTTAAGCATTTAAGATTAATTAAAGAGCGGTCTCACTGTTGGAGTGGACCTAGAGACATAGCTAGGAAGTCTGGTGAACTCTGTTACCAATTCTTGTTCATAGATGGTTTGCTTACATGTTTATGTGCTCATGTGGTTGATGGATGTTCTTTAATTTTGCATTACAAAGATGGTTAATAGTTAAAAATTCACATGCAAATAATGGTTAAAAGATCTTGAATTTCAGATCAAGGGAAAAACTCATGGGAACCACCCCCCACCCCCCCTCAAGGTACAATTTATGTAAAAAAAAGAACTAACAATTGCTAGGAAACTATGTCCTTCACTCCAAGATGACTTCCCAGAGAATGAAACTTCTACTCAGTGAATGTCTTGGTGAAGATGTCTTCCACCTGTTCTGTTGAAGGAAAGAACTGTAGGTTAATGATCCCCTTATGTACTAAGTCCCAGATGTAGTTCATATGGATATCGATGTTCTTTGTCTGCTGCCTCTAAACTGGATCTCTATAGATCTTCAAAGTGCTATGGTTGTCCCACCAAATGACGATCGAATGATGAAACGAAATGATCAACTCAGTGAGAAAATGTTGTAGCCGCATAGCCTAAATGGTTATGTTAACTACCCATTTGTACAATACCTCGACTGAAGATAGAAAAATAACAACATGCTTCTTGCTCAACCAATAGATAGGCTCGGAACCGAGACCGAGTGAGTAACCAGATGTGAACATGCGATCAATGTTATCGCTAGCCCAATCTAAATTAGTGAACCCGATGAGATCCAATGTAGAGTCTGTTGCATAATGAATCCCAAATGTGATGGTTCCCTTCACGTATTGAAGGATATGCTTTGCAGCCTTCCAATGTAGCTCATATGGCTCCTGCATGAACCTGGAAACTACACCAACTTCATAGGAGAGGTCTGGTATGGAGTGTGTGAGATACAACAAGCTCCCCACAAGATGTTTGTACAATGTGTTGTCAAATAGTGGAGTGTCTCCGCCTTCCTCAAGTTTGACTCCTGATAGGAACGGAGTTGAAGAAGACTTGCAGTATGTCATGTGAAATATCTCAAGGAGATCTCATGCATACTTGGTCTGAGACAATTTGATTTCTGATGCATCTTGACTGATCTCGAGTCCAAGGAAGAAGTGTAGTGGATCCATGTCCATCATCAAAAACATGTCATGTAGAATCCTCTTGACTACAACAATCGTTGAAGTCGAGAAACTGATCATCAACAAATCATCAACATACAAAACTAAGAGTAGAAGCGAATCAGTTGTCCTAAGCATGTAGACATTCGTATTTGATTTACAATGTACAAAGTTCTATGACAATAGGTAGGTGTCCATTTTGTAATACCATACTCTCAAAACCTGCTTGAGGCCATAAAGAGATTTCTTCAGTCGACAGAACAAAGAGGAATCCTACATGAATCCCTGGGAATTCTCCATATAGATCTCCTCAGAGAGATCCCTGTGAAAAAATGCATTCTTCACGTCCATACGATGGACTTCCGATCCCTTATCCACTGCAATGGAAAGTGCCAAATGTATGGAATCCATCTTCGCTATTGGAGAAAAGGTCTCATCATATTCAATGCCATGCACCTGTTGAAAGCCTTTGTAAACAAGCCTGGCTTTGTACCTTCTAATCTATCCATATGCTGCACTCTTGGTCCTGTAGACACATCTGCACCTGAAAAGTTTCCTTCCAGAAGGAAGGGGAACCATATCCCAAGTCTAGTTCTCTAGGAGGGATTTGTACTCCTCCTGCATGGTGGATTCCCAAAAGGAATTTCCAGCAGGCTTGCCATAATAATGTGGATCTGAATACTGAACCAAGAAAATATTCCTAGAGGGCAATGGCTCAGTGGTAGTCAGTGTAGTAGGAGTCTCCTCGAAATAAGATCGAGTCCTCCTAGTCTCGACTAGATCACCAACAAGATCCCATGCATCCTGAAGAGTAGTTTGGGCCCACTTGGGCCTCTTCTCTGACTCTGCATCTACATCTGGATGCACTGACTCTACATCTGACTGTACTAAATCTGTATCTGGTTCATCTGAATCCTCTGAATCAGAAATATCCTCTGAAGAACAGTTGACATGCGCATGCTCATCATCTCGGATAGGTGGAATAATGAAGGTGTCTACATTCGACTGCTGAGGTACATGCGAGACACTTTCCTCGAATTGGACACTTCGCTCAATGATGAGTTGGTCCAAGGAAATATCAATAAGTTTGTATCCCTTCACACCATCAGGGTATCCAACAAAGATACACTTTGTGCTTTGTGGATCAAGTTCCTTCTTCTTTTCAGAGGGAATCTGGGCCCATGCGCGTGAACCAAAAATACAAAAGTGGGTCACTTCCGGTTTGAGGCCACTCCAAGCCTCATAGGGGGTATTATCCTTGATAGATATATGGGGAGATCTATTTTGTATGTAGGTTCGACAATTAATTTCTTCAGCCCATAGTCTCTGTGGTAGTGACTTTGCATGTAGCATGCAAGATGCCATCTCTTTTAGAGATATTTTTTTTCTGCTCAACAACTCTGTTTTGTTGCGGATTATAGGGAAATGTGTGCTACAACTGAATCCCTGCCTCATGAAAAATATTATGGATCTTATGATTGGCATACTCTCCCCTGTTATCAGTTAACATGAATTTGATTTTCTTTCCTGATTGTGTCTCAACCAGGGATTTGAAATATTTGAGGTGTTGAAAAACCTCTGATTTTTTCCTGAAAAACTAATTCCATGTGAAACGTGAGAAATAATCAGCAAAAATAATAACATACCTTGCTTTTCTGATTGATGGATGCGAAAAAGGGCCCATGAGGTCACTATGTATTAGTTCTAAAGGAGAAAAATCTCTCTGAGTCTTTCCTTTGTCAAATTTCTCTTGACGGTGTTTTCCAAGAACACATCCCTCATAGATTCCTTTGGAGAAATGGATTTCTGGTAGACTAATGGGTATTCTATATGCACTAAATCCCTCATTTAAATTGTCAACCTGGGGTAAGTAAACTTAGATTTGTGGCACTGTATGATCCAAGGCAGAAAAACTAACGAAAGTATTGTCAAACTAAGGGGATGGTCTATCTAAGGATCAATCTACTTTAAGAAATGACTCTTTCACTTTTATCAATTAGAAAATCCTATTAATGAGCTTGAACTATTTACCCTAAGCAACTTCAACAATGGATCGATGGATTATTTCTAAAGAAGCAAATCATAACCTACTTTAAAAAAGTTGATCTATTCAACCTAATGAGCAACAACAAGTAAATTACTTTTGATCTTTTATCTTTAAGCAAATAAGAAAACATACAACTAAATTATCAAGACTATTTCAACAAGTGAACTCTATTCTTAAAACAAAACTCATAATCATTTCTATTTTGTAAAAAAAAAATCTTACCCTACTTCATCAAAAAGCATCATGACTGTATTCAGATTCTAATTAATCAAAACTATTCTTAATTTGCAATAACAGGAAAACATATTTCAAAGATGATGATTATGTCTTCGGTGTCGAATAACATCACAATGGCATCTAACTATTAATGATAGCTCAAGAGGGATTAACTCAATGCTGACTTCTATAGAGAAATGGAAAGTGTGAATCAAGCAATCTAACAAGAGCTTTGTCGTCAGAGAAGCAACACTAAGTATCCATGTGATCTTTAATTTTCATGCATCAATCATCAATGATTAAAAAAACTCTTATACTAATTCAAGCACACTCTTATGATAACTCAAGAAAACTTATAAACTTATGACTACAAATATTAATTCAAATCCAATCTTCTAATTAAAATTGCAATTAAAATATATAACTGAGATCTTATAAATTAAACTGGACTAATCATATCATTAAAACTCAGATTTCAAACTAGAATGCTTTTAGAAACAAAACCCAAAATCTATTTCTATCCTATCATACTAAAACAAGATTAATAAACCAAATAGATCTATGAAAACATAACTGAACTGAAAATTAAATCTAGCTTGATTACAACCAATAAAACTTGCAATTATCTATCCATCGAAGCTTGCAAATGAAACTGTGTCTACACTAATCCTATGTTTAAATGCTACTCAATTTTAATTTAAAGAAACCAATTTAAAACTTCAATACATCATCTAAGTTAGTAGCCTACAGGACAATTGCTAAGAAATAAGAAACATAACATGACAAATAACTAGCTCCTATAAGCAATCTGCAAAAGATGAATTAGACAATTAAATTACAATCAACATGCACAAGAATTAAAACTAAAATATACATACAACAAAGAAATGAAGTAAATTATAACTAAGAAAATGAAATACACAATATATATATCTATACAGTCACCTAGACCACTAGTGGGCCACCCAACATGTCGTGGCTACTCTTCAACAAAAAAACACATGCTCAAATCAACATGGTTTTGTCATTAATTAAAAAATGCAGTCTTGGAACAAAAGTTTGCAAAATATATCTAAGTTACACAATGAAACATCTTCTTAAAATTGTGTCTGTGGTCTTGCCAATGCTAGTGGTATTTATAGTTGAATTATAGTTCGAGAGGTCGACCATTCGAAGGGTCGACGTCCTCTAAAAATGGCCAATCCATTAAATGCACTCTAACAACTTTGGCTTCGAGAAAATCAGTGAGCCACTCAACAATCAACATAACCGCCCAATTTGAGATGTCATGAGATTTGTAGCTGGAGGCCACGAGGGGGCACAAAACCTAGGTCAACGATTCACCCATCACAGGCCACCAATGTACCAACCACCAACTCCTTTGCACTTCGAGTGCTGGATCACATGATGGATCGTGTACCAGATGGGGTGCTGGATGAAGTGTTGGACGAGGTACCATATGGAGGATCAAACTATGAATTTTTCCTGTTACACATAGATCATGTATTAGATCCTTATTGTAATATCCCTCGAACAAACCCAATTGTAAATGTAATGTAAGTATACTTAAGGCGGTGAGCTGTTTTGACATCATTTCGTAATGCACCTTTCATGGCATAGTGAGCGCATGCACTGCACAGTAAAATGATGTAGTGTACACATTCCCAGATATCGTGCGCAGTAACTAAAGTGTGTGCAGTATGGAGGTCATTGAGCCTCGTGTATATGATATGTGTTATAGGCTGGTGAGCCAGTTATTATAAGTTGGGATGCTTATGTTTGGTATTAGGCCAGAGCGTCTGGATGTTAAAGGCCAGTGCGCCTATTTTGTACATGTCTCATGATTAATATAAAATACAACGTTGTGCGTAGACCAAACATGATAAAAGAGATGGGGGGATGAACTTCACCAGTTAGGGAAAGGGAGGGACAAAATTTAAGGGAAAGGGCTAAGCTAGAGAGCTTAAGCCAAAAAGGAATATTATATTAATATTTCCTAAAGCATAAAGTATGGATAATTATTTTATCCTAAGTTCTAAAGTTGGAGACAAGTGCACCAAAGTAGCTTCCAACATGACAAGTGTCAAGTTGGGGACATCCACTCATATCATGGGGACTTAGCTCATTTGGTCACTTTTCATGAGGTTTTTTACCAGTATCTTCACCATCACTTTCACGATCAGTTTCATGGTGATTCCTTCCATCATTCAGTTATCCAGTCAATGATTCCATGACCATTTTTCATTCACGCAGTCCGTTATCCTTGAGACATCCATTTCACCATATTTGAGCCTGTTTCCATAACCTTTTTTGGTTGGTGTAACTAGTTAGCTTGGAGCAGCATTGAAGAAGCGGGTTGTTAGGCCCATGGGAAATTGAAGAAGTGGGTTTTCAGGCCTGTGAGTGATTCTCCGAGCGAGAGAATTATTGGGGATTGATTCCCGAAGGTGCTAAACTAAAGCTACAGTGCTCTGAGACTTCTAGTCCAGCCTATTGCTAAAGCCCTAGAAGGGAAGTGGGGCAACCGAGGGACTGTTGAGAAGAGAAGGGGCATACTTCCTTGGGTGGGACATGCACATGGGGAGTGAGAGGTTGTAGGTTGTTAGTTGAGTGAGCACTTGAGATAGAGCCTTTCCTGTTTTCCATGATCCTTAGCTTGGTTAGGAACCCCTTTACCTGAGTGGAGTTCAGTCCCATCTCGGGGGTGACTCAATGTTGAGAATGATGAATAGTGTAGTCTAAGGCTGGGAGGTTCGTGGACGGTCTATACGCAGTTGGTGACAATCTTTCCAAGATGAGTACCAATTGTATGATAAAATTATATGTTGCATTGTTATTTACGTGATTATGTTACAGTTTATCATATATGTGATTATAACTATCTGTATGTTTATGGGTATTTCCTTGTATATGATAAACTATATGTGATTTGCATAATATCAGAGGAAAAAGAAACACACAATTGCATCAGAGCATTAATTAAAAAGAATTCTGAGTTTTATATTCCTTCAATTCAGACAGATGGAAGTGAAATATAAGCTTACAAGAAAAGCATACTATGAAATAAAACAAGACTCATAACACAACAAGTTAAAATCTTGTAATAAACAACCCAAAATTTGCTTCTGTATTTATATAATCGTATTAATGAAAAAATTACAAAAAGGGGATGATAACAGTCATCTTGTTGTAAAAGGGTCATTTAAGAACAGGCCTATCATCTCTGGTGCTCCTCACCTCCGCTACCAGCTGTCCAAAATTCGTTGGAACATACTTAATTTTAGTTGAAGATTCATTTCAGATAGCGATCTCCTCCTTTAAAGAATCTAACCAGAGCGATTGATTCTCTCCAACACTTTCGCCCATTTCAGCTGTGGTTTCCTCCTTCTTCTGCCGCTTGATCCTTTTCTTCTTATCACCTGGCCCGTTGATGAATAAATGCTTCATGGTGGGATTCATCCTGACTTCCAACTGCAAGCCTATAGCCAACTCAGTGTGGAATTTATTAGCTATAATTTGAGCAAGTACCCTTTCCTCCTTATTCATAGGAAGGTCTAGCATGTTGCCCGAATAACCAGTCTCACTGGATTTAGCCTTGTCCATGTATCTCAGGTTGTGGATACCGAAATGATTTTACAAAGAGCATAAAGTCGAGCAATTTGTACATTACTTTGTTTACGGATAAGCAGATTCCTTCATACTTGAGGATTGGTAGTTATAAAATCCCAATTATGAAGCGCAGACAGACTACGTACAAGAGGGTTGAGTTGCCATGCTCAGCTAATCCATTTAAAATGATTAGCTTTTGATTTCATTACAAGGCAGCGTTCAGCTAACGTCACATGGTTGTGAAGTACCGAACGAGGGAAATGGGGTGATCTAACTAGCTATCGCCCGTTCCACGAGTGGTGGATTTGACATGTTGAAACACATGATACCGCGTCTTGGAGAAAGTGGTTTCGGCAAGCCACCTTCTTCCCCAGATGTATATCTGAAGGTACTGTGCATCTATGTTCTGAAGACTTGGGTCTTATATAGAATTTTCATGGTGATAACACCGGGAAATTAGAAGAGATAATTCTAATGTATATATGGAACCAAGATGGTTCATATTTTTTCATGAATTGTTGAATTGTTAGCCTGATAAGTTTCGATGGTTGCATGTTTTGCATAATTTATAACAATCAGATTAGATTAGATCAGTGCAGAGTCCATAGGAATGGAAGAGGCACAGGGGAATTACAATTAGCAAGATGAGAGAAGAGGGATGGATGTCCATTTGGGTATTGAAAGAACAAACTCCAATGGACATGGAGAAGAAAGGAATGAAAACATAAATATGGATGCGACCATTAAAAATTTGCAGAAGGATGTCCAAATCCATAAAGATGATAATGAAAGGTTTATGAGAGACAAGGAGAAACATGATGACTTCAACATGAAGTTATTGGAGGGCTTGAACAAAATAGAAAAGAAATTGGTTAAGGAGAGCATCTTAAGCAAATCTGGAAATCACAAGCCTTCGGATGAGAAAAGAAAAGAAAGAAGTATTATCAGACACCACCATCATTCCCCAAGGCATTCCAATAAGAGAGCAGGAAATAGCTCAAGTCCATCCCTTGTTAGAAGGTATAAGAGGTTTGGGGTAGATGAGTTGCGAGGAGAAATGAACAAAATCAAACCTCCTACATTTGATGGTGAGCACAAGAAGGATGAAGATGCAAAAACATGGTTGTTGGGCATGAGAAAGTATTTTCAATTGCATAATTATTCTTCTCATGCAGAAGGTAGAATTTCTATCTATCAACTCAAAGGAAAGGCCTCCATGTGGTGGGATCAACTTGTGCAGGTACAACACATTAAAGAGAAAAGTGTTACTTGGAGGGAATTCAAGAAGTATTTTGAGAAGAAATACTTGACTAAGAGATACTATCACAAGAAAATGAAAGAGTTCTTTGAACTCAAGCTTGGAAGTATGATCATAGATGAATATGAGAGAAGCTTTCTAGAACTGCTGAAGTATGTCTGTTTCATCAAGGATGTGACAGTCAAAATTCAAAGGTATTCGAGTGGATTTCCATCATTCATCAGTGAACAAATATAGTATGATGATCCCAAGACATTAGAAGACACCATAAGGCAAGCTAAATGCTTATATGATCAACAGAAAGCAAGGCCAATTTCCAAAAGGCTTGGGAATACAATAAGAAATTCAAGATGGATTAGAGGAAGAAGGGAGCTAAGACACCATTCTTCATAAGTAATCCATAGGGACAACAAACACCTAAAGAACCTAGAATGATTGACACAGGGAGTCAAGGGCCAAGGAAGCCACCTATTCAATGTTGGGGCTGCAAAGGAGATCATAGGTTCAAAGATTGTCCTCACAGAGGTGAAAAGGGTAGGGATATTCACAATGTATAGCAAGATGAAATAGTGGAGGACATGGGAAGATATGTGCCTGTTATAGGTATGAACTAACTGAG
>JZKD02S2018846.1:107317-125472 GCA_000966675.3 Picea glauca | reverse complement strand
AACATCATTTGAGGATGGTGTTGCAAGTATTAAGGGAGCATCAGTTGTATGCCAAATTGAGCAAGTGCTCATTTTATCAGAAACAAATTCATTATTTGGGGCATATCATTTCACATGATGGGATAGTAGTGGATCCTGAGAAGATAGAGGCCATTAGAGAATGGTCAGTGCCGAAGAATGTCACAGAGGTGAGATCATTCATGGGTCTTGAAGGCTACTACAGAAGATTTATTGAAGGATTCTCAAAGATTGCACACCCAATCACTTCCTTGCAAGGAGAGAGGGTGACGTTTCAACGGACACTGGATTGCCAGAAGAGTTTCCAACACTTGAAACAATTATTGACAAATGCTCCAATATTAAGGATTGTAGACCCAAATGAAGAATTCCTTGTATGCACAGATGCATGTAATGAGGGACTTGGCAGGGTCCTCATTCAAAATAGGTTTGTCATATGTTATGAATGAAGGAAGCTGAAGGAGCATGAAAGAAACTATGCCACTCATGATTTGGAGTTGGCAGCCATAGTGCATGCCTTGAGGAAATGGAGATGCTACCACATGGGAAAAAGGTTTGAGCTAAGAAAAGACTACAATTGTCTGAAATATTTATTTGATCAGCCAAATCTAAATGCTAGGCAAAGCAGATGGTTAGAATTTCTAAGAGAATATGACTTTGATATAAATCATATCAAGGGGAAAGAGAATAAAGTGGTTGATGCACTTAGCAGGAGGGTGCATGAACTACATGCTACAACCATTAGCATGTATTAGACTGATATTAAAAGAAAAATTATGGAGGCTGCAAAATTAGATCTGCAATACAGAGAATTGGTAACAATGGTATAGTAGGGTAAGATGCCACAAAAGGTGGATAATTATAATTTGAGAATAGATGGAATACTACTGTACAAGAACATATTTTTTGTTCCAAATGTCCAGGACTTGAAACGTATGATTTTTCATGAAATGCATAATGTTCATTATGCATGACACCCTGGATATCAGAAAACCATGGCAGTGATCAAGAGAGAGAGATCACTGAATACATCACTAGATGTATGGAATGCCAGAAAGATAAAGCTGAGCATAGACACCCAGCAGCGTTGCTACAACATTTAACCATTCCTAAATGGAAGTGGGAAGTGGTGACAATGGATTTTATTATGGGATTGCCTAGAACAAGCAAGTTGCATGATTCGATCATGCTGGTGGTGGACAAGCTTACGAAAGATGCCCATTTTATTCCACTGAAAACTACTCACAAGGTAGCAGATGTTTTTGATGTTTTCATGAAGGAAGTGGCACGATTGCACGGAATTCCTAAAACAATTGTGGTCGACAGAGACCCAAAATTCACCTCAAATTTCTGGAAAGGATTGTTCAAAGGATTCAAAAGGAATCTAAACTTTAGTACAACTTATCATCCTGAGTCTGATGGATAGACAAAGAGGGTGAACAGGGTGATAGAAGACATATTGAGAATGTATGTGATGGACAAACCATCAAAATGGGAAGACGACCTACACCTGGTAGAATTCTCTTACAACAATGGGTATCAGGCATCGTTGAAGATGAGCCCATTTGAAGCACTTTATAAAAGAAAGTGCAATACTCTAGTGAGTTAGGATAACCTAGCTGATAGGATAGTAGTTGGGCCATAGTTGCTCAAGGAGATGGAGGACCAAATGATAAAAATTAAGAAGAATTTAAAAGTTTCCCAAGACAGGAAGAAAAGTTATGCCGATAAGAACAGAACCCACAGAGAGTTCAAAGTGGGTGATCATGTTTTCCTGAAGGTGAATTATAACAGGAGTTCCCTGAAGCTGGGAAGCTGCGCCAAGTTGGCAGCCAGATTTTGTGGGCCATTTGAAATCCTAGAGAGGATTGGTCCAGTTGCTTATATGATTGCATTTCTTGCATCTATGTCTATTCATAATGTCTTCCAAGTATCATTGCTAAAGAAATATATACCTGATGCTAATCATGTTATTGATTGGAATGTGATTCAGGTGGAACAAGAAGGCTCTTTTGAAGTGCATTTGGTGTGCATTTTGGAATGGAAAGTGAAGAAGCTCTGGAACTGAACCATAGGGATTGTAAAGGTCCAATAGACCTAGTACGGTATTGAGGACACTAATTGGGAGCATGAGGATGCAATGCGGATATAATACCCGCATATTTTTGAGTAATTATGAAAATTTTGTTGTATATGGGTATATGATGCATTGAGGACAGTGGATAAATAAGGGGAGGGGATTGTAATATCCCTTGGACGAACCCAATTGTAAATGTAATGTAAGTATACTTAAGATGTTGAGCTATTTTGACATCATTTTGTAATGCACCTTTCATGGCATAGTGCGTGGATGCACTGCGCAGTAAAATGATGTAGTGTACACATTCACGGATACCACACACAGTAACTAAAGCGCGCGTAATATGGAGGTCAGCAAGCCTCATGTATATGATATGTGTTATAGGCTAATGAGATAGTTATTATATGTTGGGATGCTTATGTTTGGTATTAGGCCAGAGCGCCTAGATCTTAAAGGCCAGTGCGCCTATTTTGTACACGTCTCATGATTAATATAAAATACATCGTTGCACGCAGACCAACCACGATAAAGAAGATGGGGGATTGAACTTCACCAGTTAGGGAAAGGGAGGGCCAAAAGTTAAGGGAAAGGGCTAAGCTAGAGAGCTTAAGCCAAAAAGGAATATTATATTAATATTTCCTAAAGCATAAAGAATGGATAATTATTTTATCCTAAGTTCTAAAGTTGGGGACAAGTGGACCAAAGTAGCTTCCAACATTACAAGTGTCAAGTTGGGGACATGCATTCATATAGTGGGGACTTAGCTCATTTGGTCAGTTTTCATGAGGATTTTTACCAACAACTTCACCATCATTCTCACCATCATATTCACGATCAGTTTCACGGTGATTCCTTCCATCACTCAATTATCCAGTCAATGATTCCATGACCATTTTTCATTCATGTAGTCTGTTATCCTTGAGACATCCATTTCACAATATATGAGCCTGTTCCCATATCCTTTTCTAGTTGGTGTACCTGGTTATCTTGGAGTGGGATTGAAGAAGTGGGTTGTCAGGCCTGTGGGAAATTGAAGAGGTGGGTTGTCAGGCCCATGAGAAATTATCCGAGTGAGAGAATTTTTGTGGATTGATTATCGAAGGAGCTAAACTGTAATTACAGTTCTCTGAGACTTTTGGTCTGGCCTGTTGCTGAAGCCCTGGAAGGGAAGTGGGGCAGCCAAGGGACTGTTGAGCAGAGAAGGGGAACACTTCCTTGGGTGGGATAGGCATGTGGGGAATGAAAGGCTGTAGGCTGTTAGTTGAGTGAGGACCTGAGACAGAGTCTTTCCTATTGTCCATGAGCCTTAGCCTGGTTAGGAACCCCTTTACCCAGGTGGAGTTCAGTCCCAGCTCGGGGGTGACTCACTGTTGAGAATGATGAACAGTGTAGTCTAAGGCTGGGAGGTTCGTGGATGGTCTGTATGCAGTTGGTGACAATATTTCCAGGATAAGTACCAATCGTATGATAAAATTATATGTTGCATTGTTATTTACGTGCTTATGTTACAATTTATCATATATGTGATTATAATTGTCTATATGTTTATGGGTATTTCCCTGTATATGATGCATATCTATGTTTACTATTATTTCAATATGAAATCGTATATTATAGAATGTAGCTGTTTGTTTATTTTTATATGTAAATCTTCTGCAAGAGTGTTGTATGTATATGTTTAAGTTGCATGCAGTTTGAAGAGAAAATTTATGTGGCATAACTCAATTGAATACTAGGTATGTTACCATATGTTCCATAGTAAGAGAACGAAAGTGTTCCCTAGAGTAGCATGGTCAGCCTGTTTAAGGCTGGGGATGTTACCAATTGGTATCATAGCATGAGAGATTGCTTTGGAGTGGCATTCCCCGGCCTGTGGGTGGTCGGGAGAACGTTACACTTATAAACATCAAACCAAACTGAATTTATGTCAAAATCATTGTAAAACATCAATTACACATACCTGATATAAATCCATGATGAATTAATATAAAATCCTTTGAAAAATACTTCAAAATGGTCAATAGCATATATAATATCTGTGCAAAAATAATTCGACCATCGCAACAAAAAAATCAAAATACGAGCCCAACATTACCCCCACGCCTAAGGATTTGCAGGTCCCACTACAAACAAAAATGAATCACCCAACATGACTAGACTTGCTAAGGAGGGGGTGTATTATCTTTAGAAGCTTCTCCCTCTTGTCCTGAAGACTTTGTCTTGGACCTCTTATGATGTTTCAATTGTGACCAGAGGCTACGATTGTCATTGGTCATTTGATCAACCAATCGTTGGAGGGAATTCACTTTTGCTTGTAATACCACATTGTCATGATGGAGGTGCCTATCCATAGTATTTCGCTCTTCCAACTGTTGAAGTAACTGAGCATTTTCTTGTTGTAATTTTTCAATAACTGGAGTATGATCAGATGTTTTAGAGGAGGGAATGGATCCCTTGATGGATGTAGAGGGTCTATCAACTTTGGAAGTTTATGTAGGCATCTATGTCCCTTAGTCTTTTATGGGGGATTTCATGATCGAAGGATACTTGGATAGTATTTGAAGTTATTGGGGGTTTTACATTAGTCTTTCCACATGATCGGAGGATACTTGGATAGTATTTGAAGTTCTTGGGGGTCTTACATTAGTCTTTTCAAGAAATAGAAAGGAAAATTAAGGGGCTTATTAAATTGGAAATGAGATAACAAACGAAAATGGAAAGCTTTGAAAATAGAGTATCTACCTTCACAAGTGATAATTCAGGTAATGACGATTAGGGTATTAATCATATCATCCTTAATCCATTATTTGGAGTACCCCTTAGCTCCAGAAACATTCTAAAACTCAGGCTTAAAAACTCTGTTGTAGCTTGGTCGTGGCAATTGGTGGTGCTTGAACCAGCGATATCCAACCCGTGGCAGTTTCATGGATGAGGAAAATGACTCCTCAAAGACCAAGAAGGACAGAGACCCTACGCATTCCATCCTCCCATCAAACCTGAGGGTGAATTGTATTGAAAAGCCATCATCGTGACCCTGCAGATAGGACAAGAACGGTTCCCACTCTGCATGAAGGAAAATCTCCTTACACTCTACAAATTCGGAAATGGTCAAGAGCTTGGCATAAGTGGAAGGATCATAGTGTTTAGTCATGGTTACATCACAGAGGATGAGCAGAGGGGAGGAATTGGGAAGAGGAGTGAAATTGGGCAAAGGATGAGCACAACACAACAAGCATGCATGAGTGAAATGGAAATTAGAGGTAACCCTCCAATTTTTAATGCGCTCAAGGTGGAAATGGTTGAATTCATGGGAGAATTCATCACACACGATTTCCATGTGTGACTATGACTGCATTGAATTTGAATTTATAAGGGTGTCCTTTGGAGGCAATTGTAATCATGAGAGAATTAGATCAATGTCCAAGTCTTCGACTTGGACATTTGATCATAAAAATGCATTAGAAATTGTATAGTTTAATTGCCAAATGTAAATTTGAACAATATGCCATTTGATCCATCTCATATTACCAATGAACATGCAGATCAATTCAAACGATCCGTGTTTTACCTACAATCATGGTCACTTATAGTGTGTGTGCACCTCATCTGATCCTTCATATGGCGCATCATCCAGTTGTCCATATGGCACCCCATATGGTCTTCCAAATGATACTCCATATGGTACTCTTGTGCAAAATGGAGTTTGTTCATATTGTAATGGATGCTTACCCATAACACTCAACTTGGACACTTTTGACAATCATGGTGAACAGGAGCAAAGATAGTATAAGAGTGATCCATTGTTACTTGCCATGTCAACATGCTCGCACATTATAAACAATATGTTCCTCTGTCTCAAGGCATTTAACAAAAATCTGTAGTGAATTTTTTAACAGTCTGTAATTGACAAAAAGAACTAGTTAAGTGGTCTGTCGAAGAAATGTACAACATGCTTATAACACATAGTGAATTTAGCATTTCAATAAAAATAACTACCGATGTAATAGCCCATATCATGAAAACAATATACAAATTTTTTACAAATATTCTACTTCTTCTTCTCATGGATTATATATAGGAAGTTTCGTCATTTTTCAGCTCATGAAACCCCTCCCCCACTCTTAAGTATTGTGACACCTCACAATAAAAAATATAAGGAACTAATCAATTCTCCCAATACCCTAAGATTTATAGCTCGTTGAGTGTAGAGATAAATTTCACATATCAGTCTGATGAGATGGTTAGAATATGGCCCCACCTATAGGATAGAACATCCTACATATAGTTAAGAAGAGGTAGGCAAGAGAGTCTTAAGATAGTCTTAAAGTTAGTTCCCAATGGAAGATTTATGGAGTTCATTAATCTTAGCTTAACCATGTATACTTCTTGTTAGCTTTGTCTACAAGTAATTCCATACATCAGGACAAGTTTAAGATTTAGGAATTTTATTTATTATTTTTTTGTCAGATTATCATCCTCGCTAGGTAGAATGCCCTGCTGCTAGCAAGCATGTTCAGTACTCCAATAGGTTTACCTAGTCATACCATAGGATGGTACCCACTACCAGCATACCTATTTAGTATCCCGACGGGTTAGCCTCTTACACCCTCAAATACTGGTCCACTATCTTTTATGATTTTAATATAAATATTTCTTTGTGCAAGAAGATGGGGAGACAACTCTGGAATTTTTTCTTTTTTTTCTTATTTTTTTTTAGATTGGGATGGTATTTATGTTAGAGGATGACTCTCTTTTATGTATTACTTAGATATTGTCCTGATTGTAAGGGGTACTTAAGTGGATGTATTCATTAGTGTGTAGTGGATGGTACCATTGGGAAAGAATAGAAAGGTATCTTTAGGCTCAAATCATATATTTTTTAAAGTTATTGTGATGTTTCCATGGCTAACCACTAATCATACATCCTTGTTACTCTTTAATAAATATACTTTACTCACTTACTCAGGGTTCTTGGGGAAACTGTATGAGTAACCTCTAAGTTTGATAGTCAAGGTATCACTTCCTTATATCTTCTAGTGGTGGAGGTTTAAGAGAAACTACTGTTAAATAAGCCTTGAGAAAAAGAAGATGGAAATCTTGCAAAAAAAATGTGGCTAATTACCGTAAGTCATTATTCAATTGATGCTTAGCAGATAACAAGGTTCAAATATAGCAATATGTTTGAAGGAAAATACTTCCCTTTATGTCTCCTGGAAATTGTCTACTCTTGGTGAAATATATACCTGCATAAATCACTAGAATCGTCTATCAACATAATTCAAATTATTTACATATGTACAATCAAAAATTCAGAAAACAATTTCAAGAACAAGGGGAAACTTCCCCATCTAGCAAGGGAAATGCCTTGTTAGTTGACATGACCTATAGAAAATCTTCTTTGGAAATTGGTATGTGATAAAGTTTCAGTCGGTGTCCATTCACTAAGAAAGAGACTTGTCCATCATCAATTGTTTTGATCTTAACAACCCCATTATCATACACGATGACTACCTCATAAGGAACCAACCACTCAGTGGTAAGTTTTCCTTTGAAAAATTTAAATCGAGAGTCAAACAACAAAGCTCAATCACCAGGTTGGAAGTGTTTCTTCTTAATAAACTTGTCATGCCACTTGCTCCTCTAGTTTTGAACTAATATCGTTCGTTGGATAACATCTTGCCTAATCTCATCCAACTCATTTAATTGTAGAGCTTGTTTTTTATGAGCTTCATCTAAGTTTAATCCAAATTCTGCAGCAATACGCAAATTCCTTACTTAGAATTCTATTGGTAGAAGTACTTTTTTCCCATATACTAGCTCATAAGGGGTATGCCCAGTGGTTTTCTTCCAGGTGATCTTATATGTCCACAAAGCCTCTGGAAGCCTATCAACCTAGTCCCAATGGTGTAATTGAATAGTCTTGGTTAAGATTGCTTCCAGAAATTTGTTTGTGGACTCTACCTAACCATTAGATTGCGGGTGATATGGAAAAGACTTGCAGTGTTTGATCCCATATTTCTCTGTTAATTCTCTCATCAGCTTGGAATTGAATTGAGTGCCTTGGTATGTAACAATTTCACGAGGAACACCAAAGCGGTTAAAGATTTCTTCATAAATGAATTCGACAACAGATTTTTTGGTGGCCCTGAATAGGGATTTTTCTTATACCCACTTGGTGACACAATCTGTACAAGCCAAAATATAATTTTTCTTACGAGACATGGGTGAAATTGGTCCTACAAATTCAAGGGCCCATTTCTCTAAAGGTTCTATCATAACTTGGGCACACAAGGGAATTTCGTCAGCTGACATGGGTCTTCCTATCCTTTGATAGCTATCACAACTCCTCACATATTTGGTAGCATCCTTAAAAATGCTAGGCCAATAGTAACATGAATCTAACACCTTATATGTTATACGTTTGTCAAAAAAATGGCCACCACATGGTCCATCATGACAACTTCGTAGGATTTATGGGATCTCATCTTCTCAGAAACATATACGAATAATCAAGTCTAGACCGATACAAAAGAGGTCATGGACAACCCAAGAGTAGTTATCACTTTGCGTGATAATTCTACGCTTTTAATGAGGTGACAAATGAGATGGTAACTTCCTAGGAGCCAAATAATTTTCCATATTTTCAAACCATGGGGTATTTACAGAGAGGGAAAAAAGGTTCTCATCTTGGAAACTATCATCAACAGGAATATAATCATCCTCATGTTTTATGCGTGAAATAAAATCAAATACCAAATTCTCCTTTCCAGGTCTATCAAGGATGATGATATTGAACTCTTGTAATAACAGGAGCCACCTAGTCACTCTACCATTGGTAATGGGTTTATTCATAAGAAATCTAATGGTAGAGTGATCTGTATGTACAAATACTTCGTAACATGTGATGTAGTGACGAAACTTATTGATGGCATGGACCACTGCCAAGAATTCCTTTTCAGTAATTGTATACTTTAACTCGACATGGGACAAGTTATTACTCAAAAAATAAATGGCATAGGACTGATGGTCTTCTTTCTTCCCTAATACTCCTCCTATTGCAGTATCAGAGGCATCAGTGGATATGTGAAATGGAAGAGCCCAATTGCCCCCCCCTAAGAACTGGTTCCATAGATAACTTAGCTTTCAAAGTTTCAAAGGTGGTTTGACACTACTCAGTCGAAAGAAAATCAACATACTTTATTAACAATCCAAACATGGGTGCAACAATCTTTGTGAAATTTTCAATAAATCGTCGGTAGTATTCGACATGTCCAAGAAAGATTCTCACCTCTTTTTGAGTCTTGGGGGGTGGAAGTATGATTATTACCTCAATCTTAGAAGTATCTACTTTAATCCCTTTATATGAAACGTGATGTCCTAATACCACTCCTTCATTCAACACCATTTTACATTTTTCATGACTTAAGGATAGGTTCATTTCTTAGCATCTGATAAGGACTTTTTCTAAATGATCTAGGGATTCTTGGTAAGTATTTCCATATATTGTAAATTTTTCCATGTATACTTCTGCACAATCATGAATAAGATCAACAAATATCCCTAGTAATGCTTGTTGAAATGTGGTAGGAGCATTACACAACCCAAATGGTAAGACCCTATAGGCATAGGTGCCCCAAGAACAAGTGAAGGTAGTCTTAACCTGATCCTCAGGTGCTATGAGAACTTGATTATACCCGCTATATTCATATAAAAAGGAGAATTATTTTTTTCCTGACAGGTTGTCCAAGATTTGGTCAATGAAAGGAAGACGAAAATAATCCTTTAGAGTGGCCTTATTAAGCTCTCAAAAATCGACACAAATTCTCCATTTCCCAGTTACTTTATTTGGAGCCACTACAAGAGGGGATACCCATTTACCGCCGGAGATGGGATAAATAAATATTCCATTCAATGGTGTATACCCTTCATGTCAGTGTATTCCCAGGATAATTCCCCTGATTGTTCTTTAAGGACATTTACTAGCTGCTTTTGTTGGTCTGCATCTAGTCCAAAATTTATATGTAGAAATTTCCCTGGACTAATCTCATAGGGCATGGTATAAGATGTGGTAGACTCATCTATTTCAAAGATAAAATATGTCGAAGACAAAATTGATGGGTCCAACTGTTCTTGAAATTCTTCCCCAAACATGTACTCATATTAGGGAAATGATTGTGGAAAATCAACGCACGCGATAGCATAAATAAACTAGTTTAGCACATTTTTCGTTGTTTGCTTTTGAAGTGCCTAGGAATGATCACTTGGCAACACAGGTTCTTCACAGTTCTCATTCTCGTATGAAAATTCAAGCCACCATATATTTTCCATGATAGGTTGAGTTGGTGGGTATATGGTGAGCTTTTGTATAGAGAGTCCATTTGAGATGGTCATTTCTCCTTCTCTATAGCTGATAAATGCATTGGTTGTGGCCAACCAAGGTCTTCCCAAAATAACGAGATGTCCTTTGGTAGTATCCTTTGAATGAATGACAAGAAAGTGTATTGGGTACTCCCATGAGGCTAATGTAACTATGATATCATCCAAGATTCCTTCAGGTATAACCTTTGTCTTATCTACTAATTCCAAAATAGTTGGGGTAGGTCTAAGAAGAGGTTTTAACTGTAATTCCACCAAGGTAGTAACAGTCATAACATTGATGGCTACCCCTAGGTCTATGAGAGTGTTTCCAATGGGAACCTCATTAATGGTTATGGTCACTACGGGGTTCCCTGGGTTCCCATATTTTGTGACCCTAGGCTGCTCTGATATGTACTTAGAGAGTTCTCCTATCAAATGTATTGTTTGAGGATCCTTTTGCTTCCTTCCTGTCTTATTAATACATAATTCTTTGACCACCTTACTTTAAATTGGAATGTCCTTTATGGATTGTAGCAAGGGAATTTTGACACATATATTCTTCAATTCATTGAAGATGTCAAATTTCGGTCGAGTGGAACGTTTCTCAATCACTAATATTTTTGGATAAGGAGGGGCCTTCATAATTTGTGAAGGTTCATTTTGGGGAAGCTTGGGTTCCTGGTCCTTAGGAATGATAACATATTCCCACTTAGTGTCATATATGGGTTGTTTGGGGGTTTCCTCTTCTTCTTCTTCCCGTATGACTACTAAATGCCTCTACCTATCTAGAACTTTTCCTGACCTTAGTTGAATCTCCTGCAATGGAACATGAGAAATAAGATATGTCCGAAAGGCTTGCATCTCAATATTGTGAAGACATTGAGTGGATTTGTTATTGGGGTTGGGCACTGGTTGTGCCGGTAATAATTTCGGTCTTGGGGAGATTTCATTCTGGTATCGTTGTGGTTGTTGTGGAATATGAGGTAAAGGTGGGGGAACAAAACCTGGCAGAAGCTGCTGGATGTTCGGTGGAAACTAGGGGTAAGGATGATTGGTCACAGGGACAGGTGGATCTTGAGGGTTTCCTTGGTTATTCCTCCTCTCCATCCTTGAATCCAAGGATGTTGATACTATATAGACCATTTTTCCCAACTTGGTGAGTTACACTATTGTGGTTGTTGATAATAGGGTGGAACTTGAGGCTATAGATCCAGGTATGTAGGCTGACTCTTAGGTTGCCATGGCCTCCTATGTGCATAAGAGGACTCTCCTGGATCCCCACTTTTGTAGATGGCTGACAAATTGGGAAATGATGGGCACTTTTCAGTTGAGGGGTCTTCAGTGTAGAAGCCACAAATTGAAATATTATCTAATGGACATTCCCTTGAGGAATGCTTCCTCTTGCATCTTGGGAAAAATATGCTCATTGCTGCATTTTGCCCCTCTTGTTTCTTTTTCATCTTTAAGTTGTCCAACTAGGAACCTATTGTACTTAAGATATCCATTTTGAATTTCTCTAAGAGGTTCCCTATCTCTACCCTTGTGATACCACCTGAGCTAACATTTTTAGGTTTCTACTATAAGGATCCGAAACACTCCTTGTTTTGGCTCTACTCCTTGAGTGATTCCTACACATTTCATAGATTTAGGTAAATGGGTTATGGCATATGTCACTTGATTCCATCAGGTTAAGTATCTCTAAGTATTCCTCCAAAATTCATTTAAAGAAAAGAGCCTTGAATGCATCATCTGGAAAGTCATGGTACTTCGATTTCTATGAGATATAATCAAATTGTTCCATATAATCCTCAAGATTCGCGACCTCTAGTTGTTGAATTTTTAAAATATCATTACGAGAATCCTTGGACTTGCAGTAGTCTTGGTATTTCTTAAGAAATATATATTTCATTCCTTCCCAAGACCTAATACTAGACTCTCCTTGTTGATTAAGGTTGGTTGTCATTGATGTCAACCCTTGAAGAAAGCCCTATAGCACAAGGTTTGCGTAATGGACCCAAGTGTTTTTGATGTAAATATGACTCATTATTGTCTTGTCATGGTTGATAAGAAGTAAAAATGGATGAACTCCAAAGTGGTCCCCTTATGGTGAAATACCTCACGGGAAGACGCTTTGCGGAGTGAGAGAACCCATGCTTATTTGAGGAATAATGAGATGAAGGACAATGAATTTGTGAGTGAAACTATCCTAGATGGATAGTTCTTGTCATGTCGTTTCTGGTGGTATGTGGAACGTCACATAACTCCTCACGGTTAGAGAGTTATGACCATATGAAGTTGGAGAACCCCTCATAAGTCTTATAGAAGCCCCCAAGGGTCAAAGTGCTTTGCAAAATAAATTATTGTAAATGAAGAAGCCCTAAAATAAGGAAAGTGTAAGGCTACATGAATATATAAATAAGAGGCAAATCTCACTCATTAAAGAAACACTTGTACATATTGTATATCTATTTTCTTGTGTAAAGCTTCTTGTAAATACTTGTGGATACATATTAAGTGGCGAACGTCTGAGGTAGCACGAAGGGTTGATGGTGAAATTCTCAGAATTATAGAAAAACCCTATTTTCTGAGGTGTACACAAGTTGTCTGTGTACAAGGTACGTACATGCTGAGTTATACGTGGGTTGTCTGTGTACAAGGTGTGTACATGTTGAGTTATACACAGGTTGTTTGTGTACAAGGTGCGTACATGCTGAGTTATACGTAGGTTATCTATGTGCAAGGTGCGTACATGTTGAGTTATACATGGGATGACAGTGTATTAGGGAACGTACATGTTGATAAAGTCATGGAAACTTGAGAAGATGAAGATGAAAAAGTTCTAGATTCTGAGATCAAGCTCCCAGGAAGGTCTAAACTGCTCAGATACATCAGATCCATCCATTGGCTCAAAAGGTATGTCTTATTTCTATGAATAGTTGGATTTTGGTGTATGTATGAGGAATGGCAATGGATATTTGAGGATTCTCCCTAGAGAGACTAGTGGCTTCATGGGATCTTCTGCATAAGTAAGATCTATAGAAATTAAGTGCTAGTATATTCATCATTGATACTTCTTATGAGGCACATCTTGTATTTCTTGGCATATGGCTAAGGTTTTTTATGGTACATGGTTGAGATCTTGTATTTGTGTAGTAGTTGATGTATTGAGAGACTGAATATCAGAAAGGGGTTGATGAATAAGATCATGTGAGGGATATTATACTTGTTCATGATTCACATGCCTATATGACACATGACTAGAGAGAGACATACTTTCCTTGAGTAAAGGTTATATATGAGGATGCATGCATAGGGTACAGTTACAGTCTGGATACAGTGACAGGTTATAGATCTATGTGAAAGAAGTTATATAAGGTCATAAGTTTTCAAGAAAAGGAAACCCTAGTTTTCAGAAGGCATACACAGGCTACATAAACATTTGGTAGCATACATATGTGGGCTGCATAATAGATAGGGCACATACATACGCGGGTTGCAACACTACAGGTCGCATATCTGTTGTAATTTTTGTAGATACATGTTTAGTTCAGGAAAAGATTGATTACAGGGAAGTTGTACAGATTGGATATACGTCAATGTTATAGGTTGTTACAGTTTTACATCAATATATATCACAGTGACAGATTGACAGTGGTTCCATCATTCTACATATAATTCAGGGTGATTGGATGGGGCAAGGACAGGTGGTTGTACCCACCTTTTGGTTGTAGTTGGAGAACTTAGGGGGTTGTAGCCTCCTTCTGGTTGTAGCCAAAGAATTGGGGAGTTGGACCTTCCCTCAGGTTGTAGCTTGATAAACTAGGGGGTTGGAGCCTCCTTCCATTTGCAGTTGGAAAACAAAGGAAGTTGCTGCTTCCAATGAATGTAATTCTTCAAGACATATAAGAAAAAACATTATGTGGTTTTCTCTCAATTTGGGTTTCCACATAAAACATTGGTGTATTGTGTATGTGTGTGATTGTTCATTTCTTATTGCTCATTATTGGATAATAATTCTACATTGATATAACACTTAGATTATTTGGAGAAAAAGGATTATAATTATGCTATTACTGATTCACCCCCCCTCTCAGTAATCCAACAATCGGTATCAAAGAAGGTTTCTTTAGAAATCAGTTTAACCACTGAATGGTAGATCAGGGAGAGTACCAACTCATATAAAAATGGAATACCACACTTTGATGGAAAAAAATATGCTTTTTGGAGCATAAGGATGAAGACATATATGCATACATAGGGGTTTGAAATTTGGCAATCAATTGTAGATGGATACATAGTACCAGTAGTTCCACCAACAAATGACAAAGCAGTGAAACTTGGTCAGAATAATTCCAAAGCTACAAATGCACTTTTGAATGGTCTCAGTGAAACAATATTCACCAAAGTTTCACATTGTAAATATGCTAAAGAGATTTGGGACAAGCTTCGAAATATTTATGAAGGAGATACAAAAGTCGAAGCAACAAAACTTCAAACTTACAGAGGTCAGTTCGAACAACTAAAAATGAAGGAAGATGAGAATATTGCATCCTACTTCTTAAGAGTTGACAAAATAGTGAATGCAATTATAGGATTGGGAGAAGAAATCAAAGAATCTATAATTGTTCAAAAGGTGCTAAGATATCTTCCTATGAGATTCAACCCTAAGATATCAACACTAGAAGAAAGATCAGGTCTGAACTCAATAAGCATAGATGAACTTCATGGAATCTTCATAGAATATGAAATGAGAACTGAACAAGAAAATCCAGATGTAAAAGAAACAACCTTAAAAGCATCCAAAAGATCAAAGAAAAAGAAAAAGGAACAAGAATAATATAGCAACATCAGCGATGTCTCGGAAGATGATGAAGAAGTGGCCAACTTCGTCAAAAGAATGAACAAGGGAACCAATGGTAGGTATATAGGTAAGCTTCCTTTAATTTGTTTTAATTGTGATGGTATTTGTCATTTTGCTAAAACATGTCCTCATAAGAAAAAGAGAAATGATGAAGGTTACTCAAAAGGAAAACACACATATAAAGAAAAAATAACTACAAAGAAAAAATAACTACAAAGAAAGATTTCAATAAAAGATTATGCATCAAAGAAGACATCTCACCATCAGATGAAGATGAAATTGGTGACAGTGAGAGAGGAAGAGTTCTATTCATGGTAGTAAAATATTCTGACAAAGAAGACTCCGAAGAAGAATATGAAGAAGCCGAAGAAGGATATGAAGAAGTCGAAGATGAAATTGAAGAGGAAGAAGTTGACTATCGAGAAGAATTAATGTGTGTTGTAGAGGTTATCAGAAGAGAAAAGAATAAAAACAAGAAACTACAAGCAGAACTAGACAAAAAAAAGGACACTCGAGAACTAGAACAAATGATCACAAGATTGAAGGTTCACATAGAAGAAGATAAAATAATTGAAGAAGAACTCAAAGAACAACTACAATAAAAGGACAATATCATTGGAAACTTGGAAGCATAGATTGTCACACTAAGAAATGATATTCAAAAGAAAAATATGCAGAATAGCTCAAAAATTCTGGATGACATTATCAGTAGTCAAAAATCTCATCTTGACAAGTCTGGACTTGGATTCAATCAGACAGAAAAAGGATCAAGCTCCAAAACAATAGAGAAAGAAACAAATTCAAAAATCTATGCAGAAACAATCAAAGGGGATAGGAAGATATACAAGGAAGATTATAGGGACACTCCTCCACCAAGAAGATTTAGATTTCAAAACCAACAATAGACAGATAGGCCTCAAGAAGAAGAAGGATTCATATGAGAACCTTCTTTCATAAGATCTTCAACTCCCAGGTATCAAACTATATTTTTTGGTTTATGTTATGCATGTAATATTTTTGGACATAAAGTTGTGAATTGCAGAGCTAACAACAGGAACAATAACAACTTTGAGAGTCATACACAAAGGGGTTACTCAAGAAGACCTAGTGAAACACAAAGAAGAAGTTACAACAGATTTGAATCCTTGAGAACTGAAGTGGAATGTTAAAAATGTAATAATTTGGACACATGGCCAAAAATTGCAGAATGGCAGTCCCTCCTAAAGAACCTTAACAGAATAACAACAATCACATACAAGAACCTCAGAAAATGACATGGATAAGAAAGCAAGATCAGTATAGCAATGTAGAATGCACAGTCGCTCTACAAGCTAAGCAAAAGAAACACGGTTGGTATGTTGAAAATGGGTGTTCAAAACATATGACATGTGATAGAGACAAATTTCTTACATTGAAAAAGGAAAGAAATGGATCAGTCTCCTTCGAAAATGATAATTCAGCCAAAATCATTGGAGAAGGCACAGTCCGAATTGGGAACAAGAATAAAAAGGTACTGTTATCACTGAAATTTCGTCCGCACAGGGCGACAAGAACTCCGCATCGTCAACACAGAAAAACAGTCATTCATGGCACAAGGTTAAAACTCCACAACACAGAAAAAGGGCCAAAACTATACAAAAATGGCCAAAAAATTAAAATGCGCTGTGCACCCACAAGGCGCACGCGCACGCACAACATCTTCGTGAAGAGGGCGCATATGCGCGGCTGTGGGGTGAAAAACCCGCGCACCTGCCAAACGACGCATTTATGGAACTGGTCGGCCTCCCAACCACTATTGGATCGGCTCCCAAGTCGATTTGACATCAAATCCGATCTCAATCTTCATGGGGAGGCTGGTCAAAGACCTAAGGGTGCCCTAAAGAGCCCCTCTTCACATTCAAAAGAGGTTGCATAATAGCTCAATGTTTGGCTATAAAAAACCATGAATGACCACCATTTTCTCAAGGAATTCTTTGTATTGTTATGCTGTTGAGATTGCTAGAGACTCATTCTTTGGCAATAGACATAATCAACATCATTTCATAGGCTTTCCATCTCTCACTAGAGTGGATAAGTTTGGAGTTCTTTCATTCACATTTTCACCTTTCATTGTAAGGAGAGAAATTAGTTGAGGGCCTCAAGAGCCTTCCATTGGAGAGGGAAGGGACCCAAGTCCTCTTTCTCCTTTGTGTATCTTTGGATTTCATCAATCAGACCTGCTTATATATTGGTGATATCGGTCCATTTTCATTTGTTTTATTTTTGTTCTTATGCTCATAGTTTCATTTAGTTTTTGTTTAATTCTTGTTAATAGCTTTATTGTTTTCTTTTCTAATCTTTTACCATACAGCTGTCATGCCTAGGAGAGTCCAACTGGGCATGTAAGCACTCACTTTTTGCTCACACAGCGACGAGAAGAGTGCAAACAGGTACAAAATGTTCTACTGGTAGAAGATATGAAACATAATCTTCTAAGTGTGAGTCAAATGTGTGACCAAGGTCATAAAGTTACTTTCGATTCACAAAAGTGTGAGATAAGAAGAAAAGGTTCAAGGAAATTGGTCGGTACAGCTGCAAGAACTTCAAACAATATATACGTGTTAAGTGAAATTGGAAATGAAAAGTGTTGTCTAGGAAAGGAAGATGAAATTTGGCTATGGCATAGAAGAATGGGTCACATGCATTTTGATAACCTCGTCAAAGTCAAGAAAAGAGAAGCAGTCAGAGAAATGCCCCAGATCACGAAACCAACCAACACTTTATGCAAACATTGTCAACAAGGAAAGAAAACAAAGTCCAGGTTCAAATCAAAGGAATATTCAACAACAAGACCACTGG
>JZKD02S2018846.1:82633-106597 GCA_000966675.3 Picea glauca | reverse complement strand
TGATCTAGTTGGACCAACTACAACAAAGGGATTAAAAGGTGAGAGATACTTTATGTTATTAGTTGATGATTATACAAGAATGACTGCAGTTTGCTTTCTCAAGAACAAGTCAAAATCTTTTGAAAAATTCAAGATCTACAAGGAAATTATTGAAAATGAGATGATTCAAGAATAAAATACTTGAGATATGATAATGGAGGAGAGTTCACTTCAAAGGAATTTATGGACTACTGTAGCAGTCATGGAATAAAAAAATGATTCTCCATTGCTAGGACACCTCAACATAATGGAGTTGTTGAAAGAAAGAACATGATAGTACAGGAAATGGCTCAAACAATGCTAATGGATTCCAAATTGATAGATATATTTTGGACATAGGCAATGCATACAATAGTTCACATTCAAAACAAAGTAATGCTCAGAAACAACATTGATAAAACTTCCTACGAGCTATGGAAAGGAAGACCAACAAATCTGAAGCACTTCAGAGTTTTTGGAAGCAAACGCTACATCAAAAGAGAAGATGGCATAATGGGAAAGCTTGACTCTCATGCGGACAAAGGAGTACTTGTTGGTTACTCAAGTACAAGGAAAGAATACAAGTGTTACAATCTAAGATTGAACAAAATTGTGGAAAGCATCAACGTAACAATTGATGAAATAGGTAGACCATAATCAAAGGAAGAAGAAAACAAATCAATGGAACAACTTTTCGAAGAAGAAGAAGTAGAATATGAAGTAGAAGAGGAAGATGAAGAGAATCCGACGGAAACAGAAGAGCAAGTTAAACAAGTATCTCCAAAGACACCTAGCAAACGAGTACATAATAATCATCCTTCAGATTAGATTATTGGAAACAAACATGCATGAGTTGAGACTAGAAGAAAAATCCGTTCACTAGAACAAACACAGTGCACTCCTAGCACTCTTATCTACAATTGAACCAAAGTGTTTTGAAGAAGACAACAAGGATGAATTTTGCAATAAGGCCATGAATAAATAATTGGATCAAATAGAGAAAAACAACACTTGGGAATTGGTTCCAAGACCAAAGAATAAGAATGTGATTGGCACAAAATGGGTTTTCAGGAATAAATTAAATGAATATGGACAAGTTACAAGGAACAAAGATAGATTGGTATGTAAAGGATATGCACAGATTGAAGGAATCAACTTTGAAGAGACATTTGCCCCAATTGCTAGAATGGAAGCAATCTAGTTGATTTTAGCCTATGCATGCTCCAAAAATGTTATAGTATATCAGATGGACGTAAAATCATCTTTTCTGAATGGGGAACTTGAAGAAGAAGTCTACATTGAACAACCAGAAGGATTTTAGTTGTCAGAGAATGCAGATTATGTGTGTAAATTAAAGAAGGCCTTGTATGGTCTAAAACAGGCTCCTTAAGCATGGTACTCTAGATTGGATAAGTATTTGCAGTAGGCAGGGTTCAGAAAAGGAAGCACAGACAACAACCTCTACATCAAGGTAAGTCAAGGTAATTTTTATTAATTGAAGTTTATGTTGATGATATTATTTTTGGTAGTGATGTTGACAAGTTAGGCCATAAATTTGCAAAAGATATGCAGAATGAATTTGAAATGTCATTACTTGGAGAACTATCCTTCTTTTTGGGACTTCAGAATGAATAAGCCAAGGAATATTTATTTCTCAAACCAAGTATATTAGAGAAATGCTGAAGAGGTTCAGAATGGAAGATTGCAAGTCAGTTATCACTCCCATGAAAACCAGTTGCAAGTTCAACAAAGATGATGATTCAAATTATATAGATGAGAGGCAATACAGGTCAATGATTGGAATCATACTATATGTGACAACATCCAGACCAGATGTAATGAAGGAAGTTGGACAGGTGGCATGATTTCAAGCAGCACCAAAGGAGTCACATGTGTTAGTAGTGAAGAGGATTTTCATATATCTCAAAGGAACAAAAGATTTTGGATTATGGTATCCAAAAGGAAATGATCTATCACTTATTGCCTACATAGATGCAGATTGGGCAAGTTGTATTGATGACCAACGAAGAACCAGTGGAGCAAAATTCTACTTGGGTGAGTGTTTAGTATCATAGCTAAGCAAGAAACAGTCATCGGTATCTTTATCTACAACCGAGGCATATTATATTGCAGCAACATCATGTTGTACACAGGTTCTTTGGATGAAACAAACTCTGACATACATACAGGTTGAGTATGATAAGCCCATTCCAATCTATTGTGATAATATAAGCACCATCAGTTACTCGAAAAATCCAGTGATGCACTCCAAGATGAAGCACATTCTAATCAAGTATCACTTTATACGGGAGCAGGTTGCAGAAAAGAACATCAGAGTTGAGTATGTGGGCACAAAATAACAAGTGGCAGACATCTTCAAAAAACCACTTCCACAGGAATTCTTTGAATATCTTTGCCAAAGACTCGGAGTTATTTCTACTCCAAAATGAATGCTTTTTGAATGCTTATCTTATATGTCTTAGATTTACATGAGGAAGCAACATAAGAGGACAGTTCAGTTAGGGGGAGCAACCTCAGATGGAAAGATACCTTTTCCATTGATGACAAAGGGGGAGAGATTTATCATATGTAGAGGAAAGAGGTAGCAGATAGAGGCATGGTTCCAGGGGGAACAAATTTATCACATACAGAGGATAGAGGCATGGTTCTAGGAGGAGCATATTTATCAGATACAAAGGACAGAGGCATGGTTCTAGGGGGAGCATGGGTGATATGATTTTAGTATTGCATCAGAGTGTTGTCATCAATTCCAAAGGGGGAGATTGTTGATTAACGTTGGTTGTCATTGATGTCAAACCTTGAAGAAATCCCTGTAGAACAAGGTTTGGTTAATGGACCCAAGTTTGTTTGATGTATAGATGACTCATTATTGTCTTGTCATGGTTGATAAGAAGTAAAAATGGATGAACTCCAAAGTGGTCCCCTTATGGTGAAATCCCTCACGGGAAGACGCTTTGCAGAGTGAGAGAACCAATTCTTATTTGAGGAATAATGAGATGAAGTACAATGAATTTGTGAGTGAAACTATCCTAGATGGATAGTTATTGTCATGTCATTTCCGGTGGTTGATTGGGGAGTTGGATCTTCCCTCAGGTTGTAGCCTGAGAAACTAGGGGGTTGGTGCCTCCTTCTAGTTGCAGCTGGAAAACAAAGGGAGTTGGTGCTTCTAATGAATGTAATTATTCAATACATATAAGAAAAATCATTTCGTGGTTTTATCCCAATTTGGGTTTCCACATAAAACACTTGTGTACTGTGTATGTGTGTGATTGTTCATTTCTTATTTCTCATTATTGGATAATAATTCTACATTGATATAACACTTGGATTATTTGGAGAAAAAGGATTATAATTACGCTATTACTGATTCACCCACCATCTCAGTAATCCAACACTCCCAACCCCATGAACCATCTTAGTGTGGAATCCTTGAGGGTGGAAGGAAAAAGTTTTAGTTTCTGGGCATCTTGTAAGTAATTGTAGCTCCTACACAAGATGTCGAAATCAAATGGGAAGGTATCTGGGTCTTCACTTCTTTTACCATAAAAGGTGGGAAGTGTCGAGAGTGGAATGTTCTTCATATTGACATTATGTGTGGTTTCCAAAATTGGAAACCCAAAGGTAGTTCGTTTTGGTTTCCAACTTCTTCTCCCTCATGTGTTACATGGTTGTGATCCTCCTGATCATCCATACTGGTTTGGTTTCCAAACGGAGAGTACCTAAATGGTTTTATCCTTGAAGATAACAAAGTATACCAAGGTTCTTTTCTAAGAAAGGTATCCCTTTGATTGGAAGGTCTTTCTACTGCTTGGATGTCCGAGACTTTACTCAAACTGGTTGAAACTATTGGTTCCAAAGTTTCTGTTTCGACTTGGGAAACAATTACATTGGCTGAACTACCAAATAGAGTATTCACCTATTCAGGGTCAATGATGTATACAAAGTTAGTATCTCCTGATGGTGGTGGAAAGAAAAAGGTTGTGTTGGTTGGTTCTATGGAAGGCTCGAGTGGTCTTGCCTCCTTTCCCACTATTATTGATTCTTCAATTTTCTGCTCTATAGTGCTCCCTGTTTTGGTCTCTTCCGAGTCTTCTTTAGCTCTTTGGGTTGATCTAACCCCTACTTTCTAGTATGTGGAGTTTGTGGGTGGAGTGTTCCTTCATCCAAAAAGGTTAGAGGGAACCTTGGTCGAAAGGTTTGTTTTCGTTTTAATGTATCTTCCCTTTGGGCCCCTAGGTTTGTTCATGAAAGAAAATAAAAACAAAAACTACCATTGGGTTTGGGGGAACCTGCTATAATAGATGCATAGGTTCTTACCTCTCATCTTAAAGTTTCCCCTCCACCAAAATAATGCTAAGGTTCAGAAATTATCTACTCCCTAACTATTTCCTACCTTAAGACAACTCCCCTGCAATGGCGCCAAAAATGATGGGTATTCTATATGCACTAAATCCCTCAATTAAATTTTCAACCCGGGGTAAGTAAACTTAGAGTTGTGGCACTGTATGATCCTAGGAAGAAAAGATAGTGGAAGTATTGTCTAACTAAATGGATGGTCTATCTAAGGATCAATCTACTCTAAGAAATGACTCTTTCACTTTTATCAATTAGCAAATACTATTAATTAGCTTGAACTATTTACCCTAAGCAGCTTCAAGAACAGATCGATGGATTATTTCTAAAGAATCAAATCATAACGTAATTTAAACAAGTTGATCTATTCAACCTAATGAGAAACAATAAGTAAACTACTTTTTATCTTTTATCTTTAAGAAAATAAGCAAATAAACAACTAACTTATCAAGACTATTTCAACAAGTGAACTCTATTCTTAAAACAAAACTCATAATCATTTCTATTTTGCAAAAGAGAAATCTTACCCTACTTAATCAAAAAGCATCATGGCTGTATTCAGATTCTAATTAATCAAAACTATTCTTAATTTACAATAATAGGAAACTACAATTCAAAGATGATGAATATGTCTTTGATGTCGAATAACATCAGGATGGCATCTGACTATTAATGATAGCTCAAGAGGGGTTAATTCAATTCTGACTTCTACATAGAAATGGAAAGTGTGAATTGAGCAATCTAACAAAAGCTTTTCCATCAGAGAAGCAACACTAAGTATCCATGTGATCCCTAAATTTCATGGATCAATCATCAATGATTAAAAACACTCTTATACTAATTCAAGCACACTCTTATGCTAACTCAAGAAAATTTACAAACTTATAAACTTATGACCAAAAAAATTAATTCAAATCCAAGGTTCTAATTGAAATTGCAATTCAAATCTATAACTGAGATCTTATAAATTAAATTGGACTAATCCTATCATTAAAACTCAGATTTCAAACTACAATGATTTTATAAACAGAACCCAAAATATATTTCTGTCCTAGAATAATAAAAACAAGATTAATAAACCAAATAGATCTTTGAAAACATAACTGAACTGAGAATTAAATCTAGCTTGATTACAACCAATACAACTTGCAATTATTTATCCATTGAAGCTTGCAAAAGAAACTCTGTCTTCACTAATCCTCTGTTTAAATACTATGTTTTAATTTGCAAAAACCAATTTAAAACTTCAATACATCATCTAAGTTAGTAGCATGTAGGACAATTGCTAAGAAATAAGAAACATAGCATGACAAATAACTAGCTCCCATAAGAAATATGCAAAAGATGAATTGGAAAATTAAACTACAATCAACATGCACATTAATTAAAACTAAAATATACTTACAGTAAAGAAACGAAGTAAATTCTAGATAAGAAAATGAAATACACGATATATTTATCTATACAGTCACCTAGACCATTGGTGACCCCCCCAGCAGGTCGTGGCTACTCTTCAACAATGAAACACATGCTCAAATCAACATGATTCTGTCATTAATTAAAAAACGCAGTCTTGGAACACAAGATTGCAAAATATGTCTGAATTACACAATGAAACTTCTTCTTAAAATTTTGTTTGTGGTCTTTCCAATGCTAGTGGTATGCATAGGTGAATTACAGTTTGAGACATCGACCACTCAAAGGGTCGACCTCCTTTAAAAATGGAAAATCCATTAAATGCACTCTAACAACTTTTACTTTTAGAAAATCCATGAGCCACTCAACAATCAACATAACCACCCAATATGAGATGTCATGAGCTTTTTATCTAGAGGCCACGAGGGGGCACAAAACCCAGGTCATCGATTCACCCATCACAACCCGCCAATGTACCAACTGCCAAATCCTCTGTGATCCAAGTGTTGGATCACATGACATGATGGAGTGCCAGATCGCATACCGGATGGGGTGCTAGATGAAGTGTCAGACAAGATACCAAATGGAGGATCAGACTGCGAATTCACCCTATTTCACACAGATCATGTATTAGATCCTTATAAACATCAAACCAAACTGAATTTATCTCAAAATCATTGTAAAACATCAATTACACATACATGATATAAATCCATGATGAATTGATATAAAATCCTTTGAAAACTCCTTCAAAATGGTCAATAGCATATATAATATCGGTGCAAAAAGGATTCAACCATCACAACAAAACAATCAAAATACGAGCCCAACATAGACCATCAACCAATATTTTCTTTCTAAGTTGTTGCATATATCTGAAATTCAAATGCCCGGCCCTTTCATGCCATATCCTACTGCTTTCATCAACATGGGTAAGTAGTAAAGAAAAATCTAGTTCAATAAATTTAGAAAATGTATACAATCTAGATTGATGATTTACCTCATCGGTAGAAACCCTGGAATTGGTTTGCATGTCATAGATTTCCATTGCATTAGGTGTGAATACGACTTTCTTTCTGATTCTAGATTTCATCATGTGATACATAGAGCGAATATTGACAAAACGTTTGGGAATTTGCAACACATTCTCGAAGATTCCGTTGGTAAGTTCAATACTTCCTTTCCCGGTGACCTCGAATAGAGAGCTTTCCCCCATCATAATAGGAGGACCTTTGCATGCATCCAATGAAGAATACAATACTTTTGTGGCAGACATGTTGTGTGATGCTCTTGAATCTACGATCCAAGCATCGAGAGAGGAGTTGATGGCTACCAATGCATGGCTAAAATTTCCTTTCTTGGGATTCTGACCTTCTGGATTCTTCTTCTTGGAACCCTCGGGGATGCGATCTCCAAAGATATTTTGGTGAAGTATTTGAGTCATTAGATATATTTTTTTTTGCATGCAGATTCTAGAGGGAATCCTTTATGGTAGTATGCACATTTCTTCCCTTTTCTTCCCTTTCCACCTTTGGATTCAGAGGCATCGATGAAGGGTTTTGATAACCCTTCCTTCTTTGTATTTGCATGAGATTTAATTTTGTATTTATATTTATATTTTGGATATTTATGGCTACCATATTGCACATTAAGTGCATGCACCTTTGGGCCTTTGATTTTTTCCACGTTGATGAGCTTGGTTTCCTCTTCTGTCAGGGATTCGGTAAATTCCTCAAGAGAAGGCATCTTCCAGGTGGATCCAGAGGTGAATTTGAATAAATGGAATGTGTATATGAATAAAAATAATTTAGTTCCAAGTTTGGAGAGAATGGTGAGAGCCATTTGTTTCTCCTCCTTAGATTTATCAACCCCACAAGATTTGAGTTGCGACAATAAATCCTTGTATTTTGTAAAGAAATTTTGGATATTGTCGAATATTTTTGGATCCAATGTGAGTAATTACACCTCAATCATGTGTCCCCTCATATTATCCTATTTTCCAAAGAGCCCTTCCATGGTGGTCTAGGATTCATTGGTGGTTTTACAAGAAGATATGTGAAAAAGGAGATCGAGAGAAATGAGACTGCAAATTGTTCTGAATGCTTCATTCATTCGATTTAGACACTTGGATTTTTCTATGGCTGATGTCAGTTTTGTCTTTGTATTCATGGATAACCTATACAATCCTCTACTTCAAATATGCATGACCATATTCTCCTTCCATGCAAAGAAGTTGTAAGGTGTAAGAATGAATTCTTTTGGGAGTTCCATTTTTTCGTTGTCTTCAATCTTTGGTACCTACAAAAAATAATTTGGTGTATATTTTTCTTAGAAGTACATTAGATTTGATACCATGTAAATGTGTTGAACCTGCACGGAATATATCTAGCTATAAAATACCATACACATTTGAAGAGAGAAATTGAGAAAGAAGAAGCAAGAGATAAATAATGGAAGAATTCACATTAACTGTAATGAATAATGAATAATTTACACATGATATACTATGTATAACTCAAACAATGTGCATTGGAGGTGAATCCAATGCTCCATAGTGGTGGTATAGATTGATTTGGACACACACCAACAGTTACATGAGTGAATTTCCACCTAGTCTAGTATCTTGGGCAGTTATGGGAGTGAATTTCCACCTAGTCTAGTATCTTGGGCAGTTACGGGAGTAAACTGCCACCTAGCTGAGTTAACTAGTCTACCGGTATTTAGTTAACTAACTGAAACATAGTGAAGTGAGGAGGAGATCATGGAATAATGGGTAATGAACTAGTATGTTGATGATCCCAAGGAAAATGCACATTATCTGGTTATGCTCCCAATGTTGCATGGTGACAAAACCAATGCAACATCTAGACTCCACTGAACTTGTCAAACCAAAGTGAAAACTAAAGAGAATATTATCATAGAGGAATACTCTCCCTAAAATTTAGGAGACTCAATAAAGACTAATAAACATAGTAAAAAACTTAGGAAAATTAAATCCTAGGTGTGTGTAAATTAACTCCAACATAAGTGAACAAATTTGACGGATATGATCCCACTAGTTGGGTCACTCAAATGGAACATTATTTCTCCTTGCATGGAATTACTGAAGATCTGGCCAAAATTCATTATGGTGTCATATATTTGGATCCAGAATGTTGTAAATGGTGGCAATGGCGTAGAAAGACATGCCAAGGGTATGTTTGTTGGATTCAATTTGTGTAAGAGCTATATGACCGCTTTGACATTGACACCTACTATCTTGCCCATTTGACCAATTTGAAGCAATCTGGTATAGTGGAATACTTTATATATTCCTTTGAAAAAATTTCTTTCTAAACAAAGGGAATGTCTAATGACTTCTTCCGAGAATGTTTTTTCAATGGCCTCAAAGAGGAAACTTGAGCCATGGTCCTCATGGCTCACCCTCACACTTGGTTGGAATATACTCAACGTGTGAAGGAAGCCCAACAAATTGCCTCTTCTCAGGCCCAAAAAACTTCCTTTGTTCCTTGCATTCGACCTACTAACCCTACCCCTCCTCCCACTCCCCTCAAGATCCTTAAATTAACCTGGGATGAAATGGAGGAATGCCAACACAAGGGGCTTTGTTATATTTATGATGAATAATATTTTCTGGGGCACAAGTGTAAGGAATTTTTTTTTTTTATGGTCATCTCTGAGGATGTTTATGAAGATAAGCTCGAGATCCCCCCCGTGGCAATGTTACCCAAGCTAAATAATACCATTCCTCCCTCTGACCAACCATAATTATAATTGGTCATTTCATTGAATTCTCTCACTGGCTTCTCTACTTCCCAAACCCTCAAGCTCATTGGCTACATTAAAAATTGAAGGGTCATCATCATAATTGATAGTGACAACACTCATAATTTTATTCACCATCGTATTTACCAAAAAACCCATTGTTATATTCATGCATTCAACAACTTTGAAATCATGATTTCCAATCGCAATTTCATGAAATGTGATGGGTGTTGTGAACATGTGTGTCTCCAAAATGGGAAGTACCACCTGAAATATCATATGTTTTCTATTGACATGGGTGGTTGTGATATTGTGCTTAGTATGGCATGGTTACACACTCTTGGTCCATCCTCATGGATTTTAAGGATTTAACCATGCAATTCCAATAGGTGGGACAATAATATAAATACCAAGGAATCACAATAGGATCCCTTGAGATCATCAGTTCCCATTGAATGAAAATTTTTGTCAAAAAAGGCCATTCCAGAATTATTTCCCAACTCCATTCTATTCAAGAAATTGAGATACA
The DNA here is from genome assembly GCA_000966675.3 of Picea glauca. Classification (NCBI taxonomy): domain Eukaryota; kingdom Viridiplantae; phylum Streptophyta; class Pinopsida; order Pinales; family Pinaceae; genus Picea; species Picea glauca. The sequence continues at coordinate 96,495 of JZKD02S2018846.1, read as the reverse complement.
TGTGGTGCATCCTGACCTTCAATGTATCATCTCCAAAAACCAAGTGCTTTTCTCCACTCCCCAGGGACTTCCTCCTTCTTGTGATTTTCATGATCATTCCATTCCTCTCATCCTCGACAATCTTCCTCCCAATGTTCACCCTTATCATCATCCCTTTTCCCAAAAGAATGAAATTGAGAAAATTGTTCAAGAATTGATAGCTGTAGGTGTTATCTGCCCTAGTACCAACCCCTATTCTTGATGATATTTTCATCTATAGGTAAACCTGGGAAGACCATCTCGCCCATGTGGATCAAGTTCTCAGTCTACTCTCTTAGCACCAATTTTTTCTCAAGAAATCTAAATGTTCCTTTCGAGCTTTGGAAGTGGAGTAATTGGGTCATATTGTTGACAAGGATGGTGTAAGGAGGATCCTAAGAAAATTGAAGCTATGAAGGATTGGTCATGCCAAAAAAATCTCAAGATCTTGCGTGGTTTTCTAGGTTTAACATGATATTATCGCAAGTTTGTTAAGAATTATGGAAAAATTTAATTTCCTCTTACTGCTCTCATAAAATAGAATTCTTTCACTTGGACTCTAGAAGCTGATGAATCATTTCAAGAATTGAAAGAAGCCATGTGCACAAGTCCTGTCTTGGACCTTCCTGACTTCATAAAGACTCCATAAAGACTTTTTTCCTAGAAAACAACTTTCAGAGTGACATTCTAGCCAATACATCTATGAAAAGGAAATGTTGGTTATTGTGCATGCTATGGATCTTTGGCATCCTTATATCTTGGAGCAACACTTCTGAATTAAAACTGACCATCAGAGCCTAAAGCATTTCCTAGAACAAAGGATTTCATCCCAGGAGAAACAAAAATGGGTGACCAAGATATTTGGCTATGATTATGAGATAATTTATAAGAAGGGAAAATAAATTGTAGTGGTTGATGCTCTATCCAAAAAATATGAAGAAGAAGGATCCATTTTTTCCCTCTTCTTCATTGTACCATATCGTCTCCAATCTTTTTTCCAAGAATGGTTGCAAGATCTCAAAACTTCTCGATTGATCAAACAATTGCAAGGCGATTTTTCAATTTCTCTAGCATACTCTTGGCATAATGAAGAGTTTTTCTACAAAGGATGTCTATATTTAGGCCACCAGTCACAACTTAAATCCATGGTGCTTTCTGAGCTTCATGCCTCACCCATAGCAAGGCATTCCGAGTTTACCAAAAGCTCTGAAAGAGTTAAATGATATTTTTTCTTGGATGGTATGAAACAAGACGTCCACACCTTTGTGGTTGAATGTGATGTATGCCAATGCAACAAAGGGGAAATTGTCAAAGCTTCGGGCACACTAAAACCGCTTTCGAGTCCACCAGCTATTTGGAGGGACATTTCTATGGATTTCATTGTGGGATTACCTAATCTAGAAATAAGTCATTCATCAGGGTGGTAGTTGATTACCTTTCCAAATAAGATCATTTTTTTGCTCTTCAACACCCATTCACAACATCCACAATGGATCATATTTTCAAGATTCATGGCATGCCTCATTCTATTGTGTCTGACAGAGATCCCACTTTCACTAGTAATTTTTGGAAAGAATATTCATGCTTTAGGGAACACAATTACATCTCATTATTGCTTATCACCCATAGACAAATGGACAAAATAAAGTTGTTGACAAGTGTTTGGAAACATATTTGTGGTGTTTTTCATTTGATTGACAACATCAGTGGGATAAATGGCTACTCGTAGTTGAATGGTCATATAACACATCTTACCATAATACTACCTGCATGACTCCTTTTGAAGAAATATATAGACAAAATCACCTGCCAGTTCTTTCCTACATACCAGGGGTCTCGAAGGTTTAGGAGGTTGACCAAACCCTTACAACACGTTCCACCATTCTCCATTCTCTCAAAGACAATTTGTTCATGCCTAATAATTGTATGAAACAATAGGCAGATCAAGGACATTCAAAACGACAATTTTATACATGAGACCAGGTGTTTCTTCATCTACAACCTTACAAGTAGACTTCACTCAAATTTGAACACCGTCGACAGATTGCTCCCAATTTTTTTGTTCCTTATACCATTCTCAAGTGTGTGTGGCCAGTGGATTATCAGTTAGATCTTCCCAATCATTCTAATATCCATCATGGTTTTTATGTCTCATGCTTAAAGAAGGTGATGGGAACTAAGTGCCAAACTCAAACCAATATTCCAGAGTTGGATGTTGAATGTTCCATATGATTGAAACCACATATAGTATTGGACCAGTGTGAATGTCATCTATGTCAATGCACCATCAAGGATGTGTTAGTGAAGTGGAAAGATACAACTCCAGAATATGTGACGTGGGATCCGACCACTATTCTCCAAGAATTTTCTCATCTCAAGCCTTGAGGACAAGGTTGTTCTTCAAGGGGGAGGGAATGTTAGGGACCTAAACCCATAACTTCTCATGTAGGTAGAATAATATATTTCCATGTAATAAAGGTTGATTCTAGTTAATAAGGCTTATTTAATAAATATGAACAAGTCAATGTAAGAAAACCTAATATAAGCTTCTGCTTCTAGGAATATCTTCCTCTAGAATGTTCTTTAGAAGATAGAATTAGTATAAATAAGAGTAGAAGGTATGAGAAGGATCTGTATTGAGAATTATTGTAGTATAGATATACTCTGTTGGAGGTTTCCCCCTCAAAGAGGTAAGTGACCATTGTTTCCTATCAATAAAGGTATTATTTTGGTGTTGTGGTTCCATATATTCTGTTGTTTCGCTACTATATTTCTTCTCTCTTTTGTTCTTCCAAGAGTATTCACTCCAAAATTCCCATTTTCTGCTATTATAACAAATCTGGTGCATAACAACATAGAAAATCTCTATTACAATAGTTCTCAAGAAAATAATTCTCATTCCTCGTACTCTTATTTATACTAATTCTATCTTCTAAAGAACCTTCTAACGAAATATATTTCTAGAAGAAGAAGATTCTATTAGGTCTTATTACATTGACGTGTTCCCATTTATTAAATAGGCCTCATAAACTAATGTTAGCCTTTATTACATCAAAAATATATTATTCTACTTATGTGAGGGGTTAGGGAGGTTAGGTCCCTGACATTCCCTCCCCATTAAAAAATAGCCTCATCCTCAAGGCTTGAGATGAGGAAATTGTTGCAGAATGGTGGCAGCCTCCCAAGTGGAATATTTTGAAGTTGTATCCTTCCACTACACTAACACTTCCTTGATAATGTGTTGACGAATACAACATTCTCCCTAGTCGAATACTACTTGGGGATACAACCAAATGGAACCTTCTTCATCGAACTCATGGAGACTAGTTTGAGTTTGGCACTTAGTTCCAATCACCTTCTTTAATCACGAGACATGAAAAACAATATAGATCTTAGAATCACCGGGTAGAGCTAACTGGTAGGCGATTGACCCTACATGCTTGAGAATTGTATAAGGACCATGAAATTTGGGAGCAAGTTTCTGACAATATTTATATTTGAGTGAAGTTTTCTTATAAGGTTGTCGATGTAGAAACACCTAGTCCCCTTTAGAAAATTGATGTTTAGAACAACCTTGATCGACTTGCTTCTTCATGCTATTTTGAGCCACCACCAAATTTTCTTTGAGGGTACTGAGAATGGCCTTGCATAATGTAATATTTTTGTCAACCTCTTGAACCTTCGAGACACCTGGCATGTAGGAGAGAACCGACGATGGATTTTGTCCATATATTGCTTCAAAAGGAGTCATGCGAGTAGCTATATGGTAATATGTGTTGTACCACCATTCAGTTAGAGGTAATCAATGATCCCACTAATGTTTTTGGTTTTATGCAAAACACCACAAATATGTTTCCAAACACATTTTGACAATTTAAGTTTGGCCATTAGTATGGGGATGATAGGCGATGTTGAGATGCAATTGGGTTCCCTGTAGCTTGAACAATTCTTCCCAAAAAGTGTTGGTCAGGGTGGGATCGTTGTCAAAGACAATATGAGGCATGCCATGAAGTTTGAAGATATTATCCATAAAAACTTGAGCCATTGTTCATGCAGTGAAGGTATTTTCAAGAGCACAAAAATGGGCATATTTGGAAAGGCGATAAACCACCACCATGATGACTAACTTATTGTTGCATTTAGGTAGGTCCACAATGAAATCCATAGAAATATCCCACCAAATAGAAGGGGGAATTGAAAGGGTTTGGAGTGTTCTTGGTGCTTTGACTGTTTCTCCCTTGTTGCATTGACATACTGTTGATTCCTCAACAAACTAATAAGTTTATTCTATTTTTGGGTACCAATTTTTCTTTTAATTATTTTTCACCTTATTCTTTTGGATTTACGTAGGTTGCATATTTATACTTTGTTGAATTTATGAATTTTTCCTTTTTTTTTCTTTGCATTTAAAATCTCAAGAAAATGCACAAAACAAATTTTTTTTTTCATGTTTTGCATTTGGAAAGAAAAAAAAACCACAAAGAAAGTATTGAAAAAACAAAACAAGCAAATCACAACCTTTAAGAAATGTTGATGAAATCATCGATGGATGGAGAAAAGGATGTAATATCCCTTAGGCGAACCCAATTCTATATGTAACGTAAGTGTACTTAAGCTGGAGAGCTATTTTGACATCATTTTGTAATGCACCTTTCATGGCATAGTGCGCACATGTACTGCACAGTAAAATGATGTAGTGGGCACATTCCCGGATACCACGCACAGAAACTAAAGTGCGCGCAATATGGAGACCAGCAATCCTTTTGTATATGATATGTTTTATATGCTGGTGAGCCAGTTTATTATAAGCTGGGATGCTTATGTTTTGGAATTAGACTAGAGCACCTAGATGTTAAAGGCCAGTGCACCTATTTTGTATATGTATCATGATTAATATAAAATACATTGTTGCATGCAGAACGACCATGATAAAAGAGATGGGGGAGTAAACTCCACCAGTTAGGAAAGGGAGGGCCAAAATTTAAAGAAAAGAGCTAAGCTAAAGAGATTAAGCCAAAAAGGAATATTATATTAATATTTCTTAAAACATAAAGTATGGATAATTATTTTATCCTAAGTTCTAAAGTTGGGGACAAGTGGACCAAAGTAGCTCCCAACATGACAAGTGTCAAGTTGGGGACATGCATACATATCATGGGGACTTAGTTCATTGGGGACACCCCCCATCAGGGTTACTAGGATCTCTCTCATGATTCCTTGGAGCATTCAGCCATGATTGCATGACCATTTTTCACTCACGTAGTCAATTATCCTTCAGAGATTCATTTCATTGTACCAGAACTGTATCCATAGTCAGTTATAGGCCCATGGGATATTGAAAAGGCGAGTTTTCAGGCTCGTGAGAAATTCTCTGGGTGAGAGAATTGTTATGAATTGATTTCCTGAAGGTGCTAAACTACAGCTATAGGGCTCAAAGACTTCCTGTCTGGCTTGTTTCTGAAGCCCAGAAAGGAAGTGGGGCAGCCAAAGGACTGTTGAGAAGAGAAGGGGCACGCTTCCTGTGGTGGGACAGGCATGTGGGAAATGAGGGACTGTAGGCTGTCAGTTGAGTGAGCACCTGAGATAGAGTCTTTCCTGTTGTGTATGATCTTATAACATGGTTAGGAATTCCTTTACCCGGGTGGAGTTTAGTCCCATCTTGGGGGTGACTCACTGTTGAGAGTGATGAACAGTGTAGTCTAAGGCTCGGAGGTTCGTGGACGGTCTACACATAGTTGGTGAAATTGTTATGAAGATAAGTACCAATTGTGTGATAAATTTACATGCTGCATTGTTATTTATGTGCTTATTTTATGGGTTTATCATATATGTGGTTATAACCATCTGGAAGTTTTTGGGTATTTCCTATATATGTTGCATGTCTATGATTATTGTTATTACCATGTGAATTCATGCCAATACATAACGTATTTGTCAGTTACGTTTTATATTTGAAGCTTCCGCAAGAATGTTGTGTGTGTATGTTTTAAATGCAATCAGTTAGATAAAAAATATGTGGCATAGTTCAGTTGGGTGCTGGGTATGTCACAATATGTTTCGCAGTGAGAGAACGAAAGTGTACCCTTGTGTAGCGTTGCCTGGCCATGGGTGTCCGGGGATGTTACAATATGGTATCAGAGATTCAACTCCAACACTGAGCCTGGATGGGCTGGAAAGGTTCAGTTGAAGCAAATATTCACAGAAGATTAATTTCGAAGTGGCCAAATTTCAAGTCATAGAGTGTCCATGGTAAATTTTGTCACTGCACGGAAAATGTTGGCATGCAGGTACACGCGGGAAATTTGGCACCGCATGGAAAATTTTATCGTGCAGGTGCACACGGTAAATTCTGGCATCGCGTGGAAGAATATTGTGTGCGGATGCATGCGCTAAATTTAGCATTGCGCGGTGAGAACACACATAGTAATGTGCACGTGGTGTGCATAGTATTGCAAAACACAGAGGAGTTTGATTGGTGCGTGCACAGTATGAGTATAAGTTGTCTCACGATAGTATATTCAATGGTGCGCGAAGATTATTGAGCATGGTCGGGGCATATTGAAATTTGGCATGGTGCAATGCATATAGCGAAATGCATGTGGAATATCAGTAAGCGATACAAAAACTGTGCACAATGGGTATCAGTACAAGAACCAAAATTGTGTGTAGTGGATATTGGTGTGCAATGCAAAAGTAGTGCGCGCAAATTATTGGCATGACAGAAAAGAAAGGCATAATGGATATAGGTGTGCGGAAGCACGATTTACCTTGTGGTGTTGTTGTGCATGGTAAATATGGGTGTACAGGTTGAATCTTTTTCCGCGCGAAGTCGTTTGGAAGGCTAATTAAGGCGACGAGTCTGAGTTTAATAGAAAATTTGCATGGTATTAGAGGAAAAAGAAACACACAACCACATCGGAGCATTATTTAAAATGAATTTAGAGTTGGTTTGAGAAGAAATAAATATAGCCTAAATTGCTAAGCTGAGAGAATCTCAGAGATGAATTCTGTGTTTTATATTCCTCCGATTTAGACAGATGGAAGTGAAATATAAGCTTACAAGAAATGCATACAATGAAAGAAAACAAGACTCATATCACCACCAGTTAGAATCTTGTAATAAACAGTCCAAAATCCACTTTAGCATTTATATAATCATTTTAATCCCAAAATTACAAAAAAAAGTCTTCCTGCACAGAGGGCAGGTTCCTTTTCCCCTTTTCTCTTCCTCAATATAATGTGTATATATAGAATAATTATTTGTAGAATTAGGAAAAGCTTGGACTTCCGCATATTTCTAAAAATAGAGATAAGTTAAAAAAAGGGAATGATTTAAAATAACAGTTATACTATTGTAAAGGGACCATTTAAGAAAAGGCCTATCATCTCTGGGGCCTCTTACCTCTGCTACCATCTGTCCAAAAATTGATGAAATGTACTTTGATTCGAGGACTCATTTCAATTTAGCGATCTCCTCTTGTAAAGTATCTAACCAGACCGGTTGATCCTCTCCAACACTTTCAGTCATTTCAGCTATGGTTTCTTTAATCTGTCGCTTGTTCTATTTCTTCTTAACAACTCCCCTATTGATGACTAGATCCCTCATAATGGGATTTAGCCTGACTTCCATTTTTTATTTTGTAGCAGGTTCAGTGTGGAATTTAGTCTCTAATATATGCGCAATTATCCTTTCCTTCTTACTCATAGGAAAATCTACCATGTTGCCTGAATAACCAGTTTCACTGGATGTAGCTTTGTCCATGTACCTCAATTTCATGGACACCAAAATGCTTTTATAGAGATCAGAAGGTCAATAAAATTTGGAGATTACTCCATTTATGGATAAGATGATGCCTCCATACTTGAGAATTGGTAGTTATAGAGTCCCAATCATGAATCATAGTCAGACTTATGTATAAATACGTTGGTTTTCCATGCTCATCTAATCCATTTCAAATGATTATCTTTTGAGTTCCTTACATGGCGACGTTCACCTGATATCATATGGCTGTGAAGTACTGAATGAGTGAAACAGGGTGATCTGACTAGTCGTCGCCCATCCCACGAGTGGTGGTTTTGACATATTGAAACACTTGCCATCGGGACTTTGGCAAAAGTGGTTTCGGCAAATTGTCTTCCATCCCGTTGTATCTCTGGAGACGTTGCGCGTCTATTTTCTCAAGACTTGGGTATTATCTAAAAAAAATTTCATGGTGATAACACCAGGAAATCAGAAGAAATAATTCTAATGTATATATTGAACCAAAATGGTTCATCTTTTTTCATGAATTGTTTAATCAGTTAGCCTGATAAGTTCCGATGGCTGCATGTTTTTCATAAACAACAACTAGATCAGATCAATATCATTGCAGATCTCATAGGAATGGAAGAGGCACAAAGGAATTATAGTCAGGAAGAAGAGAGCAGAGGGATGGAGTTCCATTTGGGCATTGAAGGAACAAACTCCAATGGACATGGAGATGAAAGGAATGAAAACATGAATATGGTAGAGACCATTAAAAATTTGAAGAAGGATGTCCAAATCCATAAGGCTGATAATGAAAGGCTTATGAGAGCCAAGGAGCAGCAAGATGAATTCAACATGAAATTATTGGAGGGCTTGAACATAATAACAAATAAATTGGATAAGGAGAGTGGCTCAAGCAAATTAGGAAGTCACAAGACTTCGGATGAGAAAAGAAAAGCAAGAAGTGTTAGCAGACACCACCATCACTCCCTAAGGAATTCCAATAAGAGAGCAGGAAACAACTCATGTCCATCCCCTGTCAGAAGGAATAAGAGGTCTGGGGTGGACGAGCTACAAGGATAAATGAACAAAATCAAACCTCCTACATTTGATGGTGAGCACAAGAAGGATGAAGATGCAGAAACATGCTTTTTGAGCATGAGAAATTATTTTCAATTGCATAATTATTCTTCTCATGTAGAAGGTAGAATTGCTATCTATCAAATCAAGGGAAAGGAATCCATGTGGTGGGATCAATTTGTGCAAGTGAAAAACATTAAAGAAAAAAGTGTTACTTGGAGGGAGTTCAAGAAGTATTTTGAGAAGAAATACTTGACTATGAGATACAATGAAAAAAAAATGAAGGAGTTCTTTGAACTCAAGCTTGGGAGTATGGTCATTGATGAATATGAGAGAAGGTTTTTAGAACTGATGAAGTATGTCTCTTTCATCAAGGATGAGACAGTCAAAATTCAAAGGTATTTGAGTGGATTTCCATCATTCATCAGTGAAAAAATACAGTATGATGATCCCAAGACATTGGAAGAGACTATAAGGCAAGCTAAATGCCTATATGATCAGCGGAAATCAAGGCCAACTTTCCAAAAGGCTTGGGAAGACAAAAAGAAATTCAAGATGGATCAGAGGAAGAAGGGAGCTAAGCCACCATTGTTAAAAAATAATCCACAGGGACAACAAACGCCTAAAGAATCCAAAATGATTGACATGGGGAGGCAAAGGCCAAGGAAACCACCTATTCAATGTTGGGGTTGTAAAGGAGATAATATGTTTAGAGATTTTCCTCACAGAGGTGAAGAAGGAAGGGTTGTTCACAATGTACAACCAACTGAAATAGTGGAGGACATGGGTAGGAATGTGCCAAGGATCTATCCAGCCTTGGACAACAAGCAAGCAGAGTATCAGTCCCACATGATTGAAGTGGAAGGTATGATCAACAACCAAACCATTGCTATTTTAATTGATTCAAGATCTAGTCATAGTTATATAGACCCTAAGATGGTGGAAAGTTTGCATTTTCCAAGAATAAATCATGGGCATAAATGTGCCAAGGATCTATCCAGCCTTGGACAACAAGCAAGCAGAGTATCAGTCCCACATGATTGAAGTGGAAGGTATGATCAACAACCAAACCATTGCTATTTTAATTAATTCAGGAGCTAGTCATAGTTATATAGACCCTAAGATGGTGGAAAGTTTTCATTTGCCAAGAATAAATCATGGGAAATCTTGGTTGGTGCAGTTGGCTATAGGAGCCAAAAAAAAAGTTAATGATATTGTTAAGTCATGCCTCATGGACATGAATGGACTGAACACCAAGGCAGATTTGAACATTTTTCCTTTAGGTTCCTATGATTGTATAATTGGGATGGATTGGTTGGACCAACATCATGATCTCCTGGATTTTCATAACAAAGAATTTACTTGCTTGGATGAGGAAGGGAACCAAAGGAAAGTGCAGGGAATTCCTAGGGCAGTAACCATTAGAGAAATTTCAGCATTGCAGCTGAAGAAATATTACAGGAAAGGGTGTCAAATATTTGCAGCTCATATGGAAGAGACACCTAAGGATAAGGTGCCAAATTTGGAAGATTATGCAGTCTTGAAAGAATTTGAATATTTATTCAAGGAGGTACCAGGACTACCCCCAAAGAGAGATATTGATTTCTCTATAAATCTAATGCCTGGAGTAGCTTTAGTGTCAAAGACTCCTTACAGAATGAGTACACCAGAATTGAAGGAGTTGCAAATGCATCTTGAAGAACTTCTAAAAAAGGGGTATATATGACCAAGTGTGTCACATTGGGGTGCCCCAGTCTTGTTTGTGAAAAATAAAGATGGAACGTTAATATTGTGCTTTGACTTCAGACAGTTGAATAAAGTGACTATTAAGAACAAGTATCCTTTGCCATGGATTGATGATCTCTTTGATCAATTAAATGATGAAAAGATATTTTCAAAGATAGATCTCAGATCAGGATACCATCAAGTAAGGATTAAAGAGGAATATATCAACAAGATCGCCTTCAGGACAAGGTATGGTCATTATGAGTTCACAGTGGTTCCATTTGGGTTGTTAAATGCACCAACTATTTTCATGTGCTTAATAAATGGTGTTTTTTAAGAATATAAAAACAAGTTTGTCATTGTCTTTTTGGATGACATTCTTATATATTCTAAGTTAGAGGAAGAGAATTAACATCATTTGAGGATGGTGTTGTAAGTATTAAGGGAGCATCAGTTGTATGCCAAATTGAGCAAAATCTCATTTTATCAGAAACAAATTCATTATTAAGGGAGCTCAGTTGTATGCCAAATTCACCTCTATCATTTCAAAGGATGGGATAACAGTGGATCCTGAGAAGATAGAAGCCATTAGGGAATGGTTAGCACCAAAGAATGTGATAGAGGTGAGATCATTCATGGGTATTCCAGGTTATTACAGGAGAATCATTGAAGGATTCTCAAAGATAGCACACCCAATCACTTCCTTGCAAAGAAAGGGTGTGAAGTTTCAATAGACATTGGATTGTGAAAAGAGTATCCAACACTTGAAACAACTATTGACAAGTGCTCCAATACTAAGGATTGTAGACCCAAATGAAGACTTCATTTTATGCACAGATGCATGTAATGAAGGACTTGGTGGAGTCCTCAATCAAAATGGTTTTGTTATATGTTATGAATCAAGGAAGTTGAAGGAGGATGAAGGACAATATACCACTCATGATTTGGAGTTGGCAGCCATAGTGTATGCCTTGAGGAAATGGAAACACTACCTCATGGGGAAAAGGTTCGAGCTAAGAACAGACCACAATGGTCTGAAATATTTATTTGATTAGCCAAATCTAAATGCTAGGCAAAGCAGATGGTTAGAATTTCTAAGAGAATATGACTTTGATATAAAGCATATCAAGGGGAAAGAGAAAAAAGTGGTTGATGCACTCAGCAGAAGAGTACATGAATTGCATGCTACAGTCATTAGCATGTACCAATCATATTTGAAAGACAAAATTATAGAAGCTACCAAATCAGATTTGCAATACAAGGAATTAGTGGCAAAATTACAGCAAGGTAATTTGCAGTAGAAAATTGAAGAATACAAGCTAGATAATGAAGAAATTCTTATGTACAGGGGAAAAATTTATGTACCAAATTCTAATGAATTGAAAAATCTGATATTGGGAGAAATGCATAATGCACCTTATGTTGGGCACCCAAGATATTAGAAAACTATTACAGCTGTCAAGAGCCAATATTATTAGCCAGGCAAGAAGAAATAAGTGGCATATTGTATTGCCAGATGTTTGGAATGTCAAAAGGTAAAGGCTGAGCATAGACACCTAGCTAGATTGCTACAACCATTACCCATTCCTGAGTGGAAATGGGAAGTTGTAACGATGGATTTCATCACCAAACTGCCCAGAACAAGCAAGAAACATGATTCTATTATGGTAGTGGTGGATAAGCTTACTAAAGCTACCCATTTTATTCCAGTTAAGCTCACTGACAAGGCAACGAACATTGCTGATTTTTATATGAAAGAAATTGCTATATTACATGGCATACCCAAGATAATTGTGTCTGACAGAGATCCAAAATTTACCTCAAAATTTTGGAAAGGGTTATTTAATGAATTTGGAACAAATTTGAATTTTAGTACAGCCTATCATCTAGAATCATATGGACAAATAGAGAGGGTGAATCAAGTGATTGAAGATATGTTGAGGATGTATGTGATGGATAAACTATAAAAAAGGGAAGACTACCTACACTTGGTAGAGCTTGCTTACAACAATGGGTACCAAGCATCTCTAAATATGAGTCCATTTGAGGCACTTTATGGAAGAAAGTGAAACACTCCAGTAAGTTGGAATAACCCAGCCTATAGAGTAGCGGTTGGACCAGATTTGATCAGGGAAATGGAGGAGAAAATGATAAAAATAAAGAAAAATTTAAAGGTTGCCCAAGACAGGCAAAAAAGTTATGCTGATAAAGGCAGAACTCATAGGGAATTTAATGTGGGAGACCATGTATTTTTTAAAGTAAAAGCCAACAAAAGTTCCCTGAAGTTGGGAAACTGTTCAAAGTTGGTAGCTCATTATTGTGGGCCATTTGAAATCCTAGAGAGGATTGGTCCAGTTGCTTATATGATTGCATTGCCTGCATCTATGTCTATTCATAATGTATTCCATGTATCATTTCTAAAGAAATATATACCTGATGCTAATCATGTTATTGATTGGAATGTGATTTAGGTGGAGCAAGAAGGCGTTTTCCGAGTGCATTTGATGCACATTCTGGACCAAAACATCAAGTAGCTCCAAAATCGATCCATAGGGCTTGTAAAGGTCCAATGGACCTGGTACAGTCCTGAGGACACTACTTGGTAGCATGAAGATGCAATGCGAGCAGAATACCCACATATTTTTGAGGATTTTTGAAAATTTTGTTGTATATGGGTACATGATGCACTGAGGAAAGTGCATAAATAAGGGGAGGGGATTGTAATATCCCTCAGCTGAACCCAATTGTAAATGTAATGTAAGTTTACTTAAGTTGGTGAGATGGTTTGACATCATTTTGTAATGCACCTTTCATGGCATAGTGCGTGCATGTACTACGCAGTAAAATGATGTAGTGTGCACATTCACGGATACTGTGCGCAGTAACTAAAGTGCACGCAATTAGGAGGTCAACAAGCCTTGTGTATATGATATGTGTTATAGGTTGTTGAGCCAGTTATTATAAGTTGGGATGCTTATGTTTTGGAATTAGACCAGAGTGTCTAGATGTTAAAGGCCAGTGCACCTATTCTGTATATGTGTCATGATTAATATAAAATACATCGATGCATGCAGATCGACCACGATAAAATATATGGGGGACTAAACTCCACCAATTAGGGAAAGGTAGGGCCTGTTGGATCATGTTGTCATTGATGCCAATGGTTTTTCATTGATGTCAATGGTTTGATTACTTGGGAGATTGTTGGATCATATGCCATTGATGTAAATGGTTTGGTTTGATTGATGTCATTGGTTGATGTCAAGTAATTGATTGATATGATTCCCTTGAT
>JZKD02S2018846.1:62853-76830 GCA_000966675.3 Picea glauca | reverse complement strand
GTAATGAATAAATGTTGAATGTTAATTGATGAGTTTTTGTGCAAGAGGGAAGTTTTGGGAAAAAGAGCCCCACACTCATTCACCCCCCCTCTAAGTGTGGTAGGTGTGTCCAAAAGGGCCAAACGTTAAAGGAAAGAGCTAAGATAGAAAGCTTAAGCCAAAAAGGAATGTTATATTAATATTTCTTAAAACATAAAGTATGGATAATTATTTTATCCTAAGTTCTAAAGTTGGGGACAAGTGGACCAAAGTAGCTCCCAACATGAAAAGTCTCAAGTTGGGGACATGCATACATATCTTGGGGACTTAGTTCATTGGGGACGCCACCCATTAGGGTTACCAAGATCTCTCCCATGATTCCTTGGAGCATTCGGCCATGACTGCATGACCATTTTTCACTCATGCAGTCAGTTATCCTTTAGACATTCATTTCATTGTACCAGAACTGTATCCATAGCCATATCTTTTTGTGTAGTTGGTTAGCTTGGGATTTGGACTGAAGAAGCGGGTTTTCAGGCCCATGGGATATTGAAGAGGTGGGTTTCCAGGCCCGTGAGAAATTATCTGGGTGAGAGAATTGATGGGAATTGATTTCTTGAAGGTGCTAAACTACAACTACATGGCTCGAAGACTTCCCGTCCGACCTGTTGCTGAATCCCAGAAAGGAAATGGGGCAGCCGAAGGACTGTTGAGAAGAGAAGGGGCACACTTCTTGGGGTGGGACAAGCATGTGGGGAATGAGGGACTATAGGCTATCAGTTGAGTGAGCACTCGAGATGGAGTCTTTCCTGTTGTCTATGAGCCTATAGCCTAGTTAGGAATTCCTTTACCCGGGTGGAGTTTAGTCCCATCTCAGGGGTGACTCACTGTTGAGAGTGATGAACACTGTAGTCTAAGGCTAGGAAGTTCTTAGATGGTCTGCACGCAGTTGGTGACATTCTTACCAAGATAAGTACCAATTGTGTGATAAATTTACATGCTGCATTGTTATTTACGTGCTTATTTTATGGGTTTATCATATGTGTGGTTATAACCATCCGGAAGTTTTTGGGTATTTCTTGTATATGCTGCATGCCTATGTTTAATGTTATTATTGTGTGAATTCATGCCAATACGTAATGTATTTTTCGGTTATGTTTTATATTTGAAGCTTCCGCAAGAATGTTGTGTGTGTATGTTTTAAATACAATCAGTTAGATAAAAATTATGTGGCATAGTTCAATTGGGTGTTGGGTATGTCATAGTATGTTCCAAAGTGAGAGAATGAAAGTGTTCCCTAGTGTAGCGTGTCCCAACCATGGGTGTCCGGAGATGTTACAAAGGAAGTCTAAAAAATGTGTCTATAATCAGGATCAATGGAAAGTTACATGCATTTTGAAGTGGAACAAATTTCACTGATCCCTGATAAGTCGTCGGTTATCGACATAATGTGTTAGCGTTTCAAGGATTCAAAGTATTCCACCAATTGATGATAGACCATCGATGTCAGAAACGATCCATGTAATGCCAACACAAAAGGGTAGAATTCTCCTGATGCTGATGAATTATGAGAACCAAGAAATCAATCTTAATCTTTGATCAAGTATAAGGGGAAAACGTGACCATTGATGTTTACCACCAAATAGTGTTTGTTTGGATGACTAGGTTGGCCATGTCACCTTCTGCACTTTCCACATTGCATGCCATGTGTTTGTCCACATAGATTACGCATACCATCATGACAACTTACACGTCATCCTTTGAAACTTAAATTCCATGTCATCTGCCACATCATCCTATACAGTAATGAAGGCCAACTTCAATTTTTTTCTACCAATAAGAGAAGAGTGTAAGGGTCAAAGTGAACCATCGATGTTGATGCACAGATCGACCATCAACAAGATTTAAACATAGAAAATAACTTAACATACACATTTTTTCGACGTCGATACTATAGAGAGATCTGGACCGTCCATTTCCTTTTTGGGTCCATCAAAGCCATCCATCTGTTTAAACACAGAGCAAGCCACCAGACGAAGGTTATGTCTGAAAAAATAACTTATGCAGAGGATTACCACTAGGTTTGATTACAATTCTAGAACTGTTAATTCAAAAGCTGATTTTTCTTTATGTGTCATTCCCATCAAAACCAACGATGCACAAATAACTTGTTTAAGGATCCCTTGCTAAATGATCATCGACATCGAAAAGATGCTATCAAAGGAAATGACACTTAACTGTAGCATTCCCAACCACCCATAGGCTGGGGCATGCTACCTACAAGCCCAACCTTGGACTTCGTACTCTTACTGATACCTTCTTTAATTAATAATAATGCAAAAGATACAATATTTAGTGACATGCTCAACAATATTCAACAAGCATGCATAATATAAGATTTAGTTAAACGATAATTAAAATACACAGCATAATACATTCATACGCAAATAATAATATCACAACAGAGAAAATTTATCTTTATAAAAATGCCACACCAACTGGCTGCAGACCAAGGACGTTCCACCAAACCATAGACACCACTGCTCCAAATCTCAACAACAGTGTCACCCCCAAGCCAGGGCTATGAATCCATAAGGACAATGCCAGAGTGTACTTGGGTTCCCAAACCAGCCAGCTCTCAATCTCTCATGGGTTTCCCAACACCCACAACAATCCAAGTACCCAACTCTCTTCTACCCAGCCTTTACCGCCCCAAGAGAATGGACCTCCACCCTTCTCTGCCACGTAGTCCCTCAGGAAGTCCTTCTCCTTATTTTCCAGGGTCTCCAACACAACTGGTCCAGAATGTCAATGCTGGAACTCTCAGGACTCGCAGTTGTGAGAAAAAATAGGGCACATGACAATGCATCTTAGACATGCAGGCCCCAGGTCATGGGTGGATTGCACCAATGACCATTACAACCAACTATCCATGGATAATTCTCTAGCAGTTCAGTTCCCTTTCCCAAGCCAAGATGCAAATGAGGATGGATCAATGAATGGGTAAGTGGGTGCATGAAAGTGTGTGAGGGAAATGAATGAACGTATAGGAAATCAATGAAAAATCCATCAGTTGAACCCCCCCATCAGACCAGAGGTGGGTTTAAGTAACTTCATGGGGAATCAAGAACCTCCTGGCCTTCCCCAAGAAGCTCACATAACGGATCCCCTCCCTTACGCAAAAAGGGTAATTAACATAGGAATAAAAATTAATCCACTCAATCCCCCTCTCTTGTGGAATCATATCCCTCTATAACTTTATTCCTTATCTGTCTAGTAGCCAACGATGTGTTTATTATTTATAATGATCAAAACATTACATTTCTTGGGCATATTGGCCCTTTAATAATTATTTGGGCACCTTGTCCTCACATCATTGTAACAATTCATTATTTAAAATGGGGGTTCAAAACCTGGGGTGTTACATCCCCTCTCCCTTATCTTGGCACTATCCTCAGTGCATATACCAAATAAAGATCAAAATATCAAACTTATTCAAAAATTTGCGGGTACTCTGCCCGCATGACATCTTCATGCTCCTAGGTAGCATCTTCAGGACCATAGCAATTCCACTGAACTTTTACCAGCTCTATAACTCGATTCCGGAGCATTTTTACCTTTCTATCGAATACCCGTACTGGATGAACCTGAAAGTCTCCCTCCATCTCTACCTGAATCAGATGTCAATCAATAACATGGTTAGAGTCATCTACATATTTCTTTAATAAATATACATGAAATACATTATGCACATTCATGGAAGTAGGCAATGCAAGCATGTATGCAACTAGCCCTATTCTATCCAATATTTCAAATGGACCACAAAATATGGCTGCCATCTTTGTACAAATACCCAATTTCAAAGAGATTTTTTTGGACTTCACTTTCAAAAGTACATGATCCCCTACATTAAATTCTCTAGCTGTATTGTTCTTGTTTGCATAAACTTTTTGTCTATCCTGAGTTGCCTTTAAATTCTGCTTGATCTTAACCACCTAGTCTTCCATGTCCTTGAGCAACTCTGGCCCAAGTAGTAGTCTATCTGCTGGGTTGTCCCAACTCACTGGAGTATTGCATTTTCTACCATACAAGGATTCAAATGGGTTCTTTCTCAATGAAGCTTGATACCCATTATTATATGCAAACTCAACCAAGTGTAAGTAATCTTCCCACTTGGATGGCTTATCCATCACATACATTCTCAGCATGTCTTCAATTATTTGATTGATCCCCTCTATTTTCCCATCTATTTGGGGATGATACGTAGTGCTAAAGTTTATATTTGTGCAAAATCCTTTAAACAATCCCCTCCAAAAATTGGAGGTAAACTTCGTATCTCTATCCGAGACGATTTTCCTAGGTATCCCATGCAACCTAGCAATTTCCTTCATGAAAATTTATGTAATATTAGCCATTGTATGCATTGTCTTCACGTGCACAAAATGAGCAACCTTTGTTAATTTGTCAACCACCACCATGATTGAATCATGTTTCTTATTCCTTCTTGTTAATCCTGTGATGAAATCCATGGTAATCACTTCCCATTTCTTCTTTGGGATTGACAATGGATGCAACAAACCCATTCGTTTCCTATGCTCAAACTTCACCTTCTGACATTCCATACATTGAGCGATGTAATAAAAAACATCCTTCTTCATTCATGGCCAAAAGAACTGGCTTATTACTGTTGTAATTTTTTTCTGGTAACCGGGATGTCCAACATAAGGAACATCATGCATTTCCTTCAATACCAAATTCCTCAGTTCTACGGAACTAGGAACATACATTATATTTTTATGCATGAGTAATCCATCTTCCTTTATCTCATACTCCTTTATTTTCTGTGGTACATTTCCTTGCTGTAATTTTTCCTTTACCTATAGGTAATGTTGATCTGTAACAAGACCATCTAAAATTCTTCTCTTCAATTCTGACTGATGCATATTGATAGCAGTAGCATGCATGAGATGCACTCTTCTACTAAGTTCATTGACAAATTTATTCTCCTTTCCTTTTATATGCTTGATATTGAAGTCATATTCACTTAAAAATTCCAGCTATCTTGTTTTCCTAGCATTCAAGTTCGGTTTTTCAAAAAGATACTTCATGCCAATGTGGTGTGTCCTTAATTCGAATTTCTTCCCCATGAGACAATGCCTCCACATCCTGAAGGCATGAACAATGGCAGAAAGTTCCAATAAATGCGTGGCATAGTTCCTATCATGTTCCTTAAGCTTTCTGGACTCATATCCAATGACATGTCCATTTTGCGTGAGTAATCCCCCAATTCCTTCCTTACATGCATCTGTACATACCAAAAAACTTTCATTTGGGTCAACAATCTTTAACATAGGTGCACTAGTAAGTAATTCCTTCAACAGATTAAAATTATTTTCACACTTGAGTGTCCATTCAAATTTAGTTCCCTTCTTTTGCAAAGAAGTGATGGGATGAACAATCTTAGAGAACCCTACTATGAACCTTCTTTAGTAGCCCACTAATCCCATAAAATACCTGACGTCTGACACATTTATGGGTGTTGGGCATCCTCTAATGGTTTCGATCTTGTCTTGATCTACTGATATGACATGCTCTGAAATAATGTGTCCCAAGTAATGGATATTCTTTTGATAGAAATAACAATTACTCAACTTGGCATACAACTAATTTCTCTTAGTACTTGCAATACCAGTCTTAATTGATGTTCATGCTCCTCTTTAGAATTAGAATAGATAAGTACATCATCCAAGAATACTATGAAAAACCTATCCAAATAATTTATGAATATGCTATTCATTAAGAACATGAAGACAACTAGTGCATTGGTCATTCCAAATGGCACCACTACAAATTCATAATGCCCATACCTGGTTCTAAAGGATGTCTTATGAATGTATTCTTCCTTGATTCTTACCTGATGGTATCCCGCTCTTAGGTCAATCTTTGAAAATATCTTTTCTCCCCTTAGTTGATCAAAGAGGTCATCAATTCGGGGTAGAGGATACTTGTTCTTTATAGTGTACTTGTTCAACTGTCGGAAGTCAATACATAGCCTTAAGGTTCCATCCTTATTTTTGATAAAAAGTATTGGTATTCCCCAAGGTAAAACACTTGGACGCATGTAACCTTTCTTCAACAATTCCTCCAATTTCATTTGTAATTATTTTAAATTTGGTGTGCTCATTCTGTAATGTCTTTTTGACACTGGGGAAACTCCTGGCACTAAATAAATTGAGAAATCTATCTCCCTTCTTGGTGGAAATCCTAGTATTTCTTGGAATACATCTTCAAATTCCTGTAGCATCGAGAAATATTTAAGGACTGGCCCCTTTGTATTATCTGTCTCTTCCACATGAGCTGCATACAGTTGACATCCTTTCCTAAAACATCTTTTCAGCTGTAAGGATGAAATCTCCCTTATAGAGATGGGTCTTGGAACTCCTTTCATAGTGCTCTATTTTCCAATTCCATAAAGACATGTAAATGTCTTGTTATGAAAATCTAGGACGACATGATGCTTTCCCAACCAATCCATTCCAATCAGAATATCATAAGACCCCAATGGTATGGTATTTAGATCAATACTAGTATTCATGCCATTAAGACTTATGGAACAACTTCTGACCATATCATGGATTCTTCTTTTGGTTCCAGTGGGTAACTGAACCAAACTTGCTTTTCCAAGTTTACTTTTCTCTAAATGCAATCTATCCACTATCTTAGGATCAATGTAGCAATGACTTGCTCCTAAATCAATCAAAATAGAAACAAGATGATTTATGATCTTACCTTCCACCTCGATCATATCGTGTTGGTACTCTGCTTGTCGATCATTTAAAGCTGCATAGATTCTTCCCATATCTTCGATTGTTGTATTTTCTTGGATTTTGCTCACAGTATTCACTCTGTCTTTTCTGTGTGGGAAATCCTTGTACATGGGATCTTACTTGCATACCCATCATTGGATTGGTTTTCTTCCCATTTTTCCCAAGAAATCTTCCTTCTTGGAATCCCCCTTAGCATATTGATCTTGATGATTTCTATTAGACTCATTCCTATTGAAGGGAGGTTTGAATTCTTTCCTCCTCTGATTTGACTTCGCATTCTTCTTGTCCTTCCAAGATTTCAGTAAGGATTCTCTTCCTTGGCCTTGCTCATACAGATATTTAGCCTTCCTGATGGCCTCATTCAAGCTCTTGGGTTCATCATACTTTATATTTTCCTTATAAAAGGTTGGCAGTCCACTTAGAAATATCTGTATTTTCACTTTCTCATCACCAATGAACCTAACATATTTTAACAATCCCAAGAACTTCTTCTCGTATTCTGCCATAGTCATGCTTCCCAATTTGAGTTCAAAGAACTCCTACATTTTCTTGTCATATAAATGCTCTGAGAGGTACTCCTTCTGGAAGTACTTCTTGAACTGCTTGCAAGTGATCCTACTTTCATTAACATGTTCCACTTGCTTCAGTTGGTCCCACCACATTGCAACTTTCTCGTGTAAATGGTAGGTGGCAATCGTGGCTTCCAGGTTGGACGAATAGTTATGCAATTGAAAATATCTCCTAAACCCAAGCAACCATGCTTCGACATCATCTTCCCTTTCTCTTTTACCCTCAAAGGAAGGTGGCTTGATCTTCCTCAACTCTCCTTGCAAACTATCTACGTCTTGCTTCATTCTTTTGTGTCTAAAAGGAGACACCTCTAGATTGATTACAGGATCATCCGATGCATAAAAATTTATTTCTGAGTAAGGAGGTGAGTGGTGTCCATGAGATCTACTAGCACTTCTTGAATAACCAGATCTTCCATGATCATCCCTTATTTCATGGCACCTTCCTTCTTCCCCTTGTCTTGAGTTTGATCCCTTCTTCATTTGTCTCTGTAAATGATTTAAGATCTGCAACACTCAAGCATTTATTTGACTTTTCTCTCTCATCAGTATCTCATTGTCTACTTTGTAGCTCTGCACTTCCATCTTCATGCTTCTTAACATTTCTATTAACATTTCCTTCTCTCCTTTTCCCTTACATCCATTGGACTATGTCTCTGCATTACCAACTATAGTATTCTAGCCTTCAGTCTCCTTATCATGATTGGAGGCTCCCTCACCTTCTTCCATTTCCTCAATACGCATTCTGAGCTGATGTTATTAAGCCCTTAATTTTGCAAAATGTGCAAGCGATCATTTTGTTAGGATTAAGCATATGATAAACAAAATTTCCAAACCATGCTACATGTCTCTTTCCTTTTTTTTGTTCATGGAGATCATATCCCATTCTTCGAAAATAACATTGTCTTTTTATGCTTGGCTAACACAGAATTTCATCCCGCATAGGTGCTTCCTTCAAACCACCTTCCCAGGTGACCATGACTAAAAACCGCTACTAAATCATTCCTTAGCACTTTCCTATCTCGAAGACCACCAATTCGTCCCTTACCCCTCCTTCCATCAGCTCTCAATCTGCATATGACCACGTCCATGAACCTACACTTAGCTGAAAAAGAGCTTATTAAGAGCTTCGAGACTTCAGAACATTCAGCCAGGACCAGATCAATGGTCCTTGTCCTCTTTCACGATCAATGATCAATATCCACTTCGGGACTCTGCACTTCGGGAGTCTCAACTTTCCTCTCTTGCCTCCTCCTGAAACTCTTTTACCCAGAGTTCACAATCTGTCGATGGGTGTCCTCCCATAGATCAGTGGCTGTGAATCTCTTTGGCTCTTCGGGATTCCAAAGTTTCAAAACTTCCTCATGCACTTTCGCCCAGAGTGATTTCACCCGAAGTCGACGATCCTTAGACGTGTGTCTTCTGGAATCAATGCTCGATATGTACTTCGGCCTTCGGGCCTTCAGGAGTTTTCGACCCAACACAACCTATCACATCCTTCCCCACTAGAGTGCACAATCACCAGACTGCACAATCTATCACTACGTGGTGAAATACTGGAAGCAGACATGTGGCCTATTCGAGCGGGTGACATGTGTCACATTCTAACTAAAATTTCAATACTCCAAATGCGCAAAACTTAATGACACATGGCACCCATCCCATGTGTCCATGTCATATCAAGTGATGTCTGCAAGCCACATCACTTCTAGAATTCCAGGATCCACATCACCTCTAGGTGACATCATCGTGCCCCATCCCTTCGACTCTTCGGGCTTTGGGACTTCGGGATTTTCCATACTAGCACACATCCAATTCTCCCAAACTCTGAATTCTTGAAATGGCCAATCTATTGCCATGTGTCCTCCTGGATCATATGACTAAGATTCACTTCAGGTCTTCACCCAGAGTCCAAAGATATGCACCACATGTCCTCCTTAATCTAACATTTGAGGCTTACTTCGGTTCTTCAGACTTCTTAATCTCAAATTTCAAAAATTATTTGGCCCTACTGGCTTTTATCCAAAGCCCTGGATGGTGATGTGTGGCTCTCGGTTGATCAATAGCTGAGATCCTTTTGGGTCTTCGGGTTTTGAAAATAACAAACTTCAAACCTCCCCGAAGTACATGGGATTCTACCGTGTGTCCTCTTGAATCCAACGATTGAGGATTACTTCAGCCCTTCACATGAAATCCATAGATTTATGCCATGCCTCTTCTGGATCAGATGACCCAGATTTACCTCGGACGATCTGATGCTTGATATTTACTCTGAACGATCTGAAGACTAAGATCTAGCTGGGATGATCAGACGATTGACATTTACTGCGAATCTTTGGCTCTTTGGCTCTCCGGGCTTCAAGAGTTTCAAATCTCAACTGAAAACCTCTTGAACAGATTTCTCTAGAGTTACTGATTTGCTGACACATACCTCTTGGTGATCAATGGTCAGGATCTACTTCGGCTATTTTACCTTCTCCTCATCCACAAACATCCAGAGTTGTGGATCTTATGCCACCTATCTCTCCTTGACGATGGACGACCCCAAACTACTTCGGCTACACAGAGTTTCGATGTTTGAGACCTAACATGTCACATCACTTACATCCTTTCAAGTTGCGGGGGCACGCATCGACTATTTGGAGTAACCCATTTTTCACCCTGCAATTCTCCTGATGATGACACGTAACCCCTTGGTGAAACTGTGGTTTGGATTGTGGGACCACCTCAAGGAATTATCTCTGGTGCAACTTGGTTCCCCACAATTCCAGCTATCAGTTGATCTCTCTCTCCAATGGGATCTGATGGTGGTGACCTTAACCCTTGCTTCCTTTTCATCAGACGACCCACATTTGCCTTTCCTCCGATCCAACGATTCCAGACGTCTCCTAATCCTACAGTGGCGATCTCTCCCAAATTCAAAGGGGACAGTCATGACCCTTCAAACCCCTTACAACAATTCTTCGACAATCTAACTCTTGCGTATATTCTACAACACCATTCCTCCTGAGCTGTTCAACTTCACGGTCATAGTTCGATCTCGACCATGAGACTCTGACCAACAGACCCGGCCCATACCGGGCCAATGTTTCAACCAAAATATCTGATACCAATCTATAACATCCCCATCCACCCACAGGTTGGGGCATGCTACCTCCAAGCCCACCCTTGGACTTTGTACTCTTACCGATACCTTCTTTTTGACAAGAATGCATAAGATACAAGATTTTTTGACATGCACAACAATATCCAGCAAGCATGCATAATCTAATATTTAGTTAAACGATAATTATAATACATAGCAAAATACATTCATACATAGATAATAATATCACAATAGAGAGAACTTATATTTATAAAAAGGTGACACCAACTGGCTACAGACCAAGGATGTTCCACCCAACCGTAGACACCAATGCTCCAAATTTCAATAGTAGTGTCATCCCCCGAGCCAAGGCTATGAATCCACAAGTATGGTTCTAGAGTGTACTTGGGTTCCCAAACCAATCATCTCTCAATCTCTCACAGGCTTCCCATCACCCACAACAATCCAAGTACCCAAATATCTTCTACCCAACATGTACCACCCAAGAGAATGGACCTCCGCCCTTCTCTGCCACGCATTCCTTCTCCTTTTTCTAGGGCCTCCAACACAGCTAGTCCAGAATATCAATGCTGGAACTCCCAGGACTCGCAGTTGTGAGAAAAACAGGGCATAGGCCAACACATCTAAGACATGTAGGCCCCAGGTCATGGTTGGATTGCACTAGTGACCATTACAACCAACTATCCATGGATAATTCTATTGCAGTTCGGTTCCCTTTCCCAATCCAAGACACAGATGAGGATGGATCAATGAATGGGTAAGTGGGTGCATGAAAGTGCGTGAGGAAAATGAATGAATGTACAAGAAATCAGTGAACAAGCCATCAGTCAAACCCCCCCATCAGACCAGAGGTGGGTTTAAGTAACTTCATGGGGAATCAAGAACCTCCTGGTCTTCCCCAGGAAGCTCATGTAACCGATCCCCTCCCTTAGGCAAAAAGGGTAATTAACATAGGAATAAACATTTAGCCCCTCAAGCCCCCTCTCTTGTGGAATCATAGCCCCCTATAACTCTAGTCCTTATCCATCTAGAAGACAACGATGTGTTTATTATTAATAATGATAAAAACATTACATTTGTTGGGCATACTGGCCCTTTAATAATTGTTTTTTCACCCTGGCCTCTCAGCATTGTAACACTACGTTATCTAAAATGGGGGTTCAAAACCTGGGGTGTTACATCGACAAATGCTCCCAATCTTTGATACCGCATGCTGATAAATTCAAAAATAAAAAATAATCAATGAACTAGGAACAACGAGACTCCATGTCATCAAATCACAATACCTTAACTCCCAAGCATGGCGTGGATCTTGTTTTTATTTTTGAAGATTATAAAGATTATTTTGTACACCCTCCAATTAAATACGAGACGTGACAAGGTAAGTCCATGGGATCTAGAAATCTGAATCTGTAATGCCATTTTTATTTCCAATTTCCCAATTTGTTCAAGAAACTTGTCTTTATATCAATACAAGGAGAGAAAATCTAATGAGGAGCCTACCTCCAATGCTAGTTCGTGGAAATACTAGTAATATCATGTTATCTGCAAAGAAGGTAAACATTAAACTTTGTTGTGAATTTTTGAGGTGTTATACATTGCTAATTTTTTCGTTGTTTTCTATAATATCTTGTGATTCATAGTGGAATTATCGTGCAAGAAATATACCTCCTTGAATGTCACTAACCTGGCAATCACCGAGGACACCCAAAGGGAAAGAGTTAGAAACTGATGAAGCATCGAGTCAAGCAATAACAAGATAGTTGGGATTTTCACAGAAAGTAGAACCCATGATTTGAATGTCGATCAAGAAGCAGTTTGTTCAATCACTAACATTCAGGGATACAGAGGAAAGCACCATGTCTAAGGTAATCCTTCCACCTTGGGGTGATTTATATAACAAAATTCATTAGGAATATTTTCCAAACTTTATGCCTCAAATGTCCCAGGGATCAGGGAACTAGATGACCATGTTTTTTCAAATATTATACGGTCGTCCTTAGACAAGGTGGCATGCCAAACTCTCTCTTTTCCTTTCATAGAGACTCTAGGATAGATAATTTACCATACAAACATCGAGAAATGTGTAGTCAATAATTTGTAAGGGGAATGCATTGGTGTATTCCTTCTGGTAGAGGTGCAAAAATATTATAAGCTCAGAGACTCGAAAGAAATATTGAATACTGATTTTGTGGTTAAGTTCTATGAGTGACATAACACTAGCCAATTATTAGCTTCTTGGAGGAGGGAGGATAATAAATTATTAAATAGGACCACTGGATAGGACAAAACAATAAATATTAGGGAACCATACATGTACTTAATGGCGTTGATATTCCGATGGTATGGGGAAAAGGATTGTTCAAGATTTTCAGAATCATGGGTGACCTTTGTATATACGATTTAAATTTTTGGAATTATTTTCAACTGGGGGGGAATTATTTCAAAGCAATTGAGCATCACAATTCATCAGGCTCAAAAAACAAAAGAAGGTGAGACACCATCCTTTTTTACAACATCTTTCTTATTAGATGTAATATGCGCAAGAAATGTTTTTCTAGGTATGAATCTAAGATGGAATATTGTTGAGGTACCTGTACATGTGTATTTTATCATCCTATGGGAAGATAAGTATAAGAAATTTTGTGCTATGATATGTGATGAGTTCATAGCTAGGATACATTTTATTGTTTTTAGAGAGAATTGTCCAAGGATTCCATTAGTAGCAATGGAAGCAACAGAGTCATCATGAAGACAAACAATGCTCCTATCTAAGGCATAAAGGGTTATGAAAATGATGAGATAGACCCCTTTTCTTCAAGATTTAGATCCTCTAAGGATTGTCCCATTTAAGACATAAACTCATGCAACCGAGCCAAATACTATTGAAGCAGATCCGCCATAGAGGATCATCACTCAGGATGACCCAAATTCCCTACAAACCCAAGTGGAGTAACCTAAAATAGATAGAATTCCACAAAGATCATCAAGGACACCATCTAGGACAGGTATACCCTTGGTCCTTATCGATTTAATGACCATATATGATTACGATGAAGGTACAAAAATATCTTACATAGCCCCAGTACCTATCACTTATGAGGAAACTCCAAGAGAAGTGACTACCCTGATCTTAGGAGGACCATTACATAATCCAGGAAGAAGGGACATAACAATTGAATTCACCCAGGATAGTGGGACTTTTCAACAACTGGAAACTGAACATTTAGAGGAGGCAAGGTCACCTTGTAATGATGGAGATACCGATAATGTGTTAAGAATCAAATATCGATATAGCATAGAAAGACCTCAGAATATGTACTCAACACCTTGAAAAAGAGAGAAACTCAGATAATAAGCCTCTTTGAGGGAGAAACCTCCTTATGCCCACATAAATATACAATTACAAGATGATTCAAAATGAAAATGTCTCCTTGGTATATATAGGAGACTAGGAGGTATAATTACAACTAATGGACTAAAGCCGACATAAATA
>JZKD02S2018846.1:22772-49729 GCA_000966675.3 Picea glauca | reverse complement strand
AAGAGATGATTCTTGTGATAGTTTCCTTTGAGCATTTGTGCTTTGCTG
The DNA here is from genome assembly GCA_000966675.3 of Picea glauca. NCBI lineage: Eukaryota > Viridiplantae > Streptophyta > Pinopsida > Pinales > Pinaceae > Picea > Picea glauca. Next base: position 49,681 of record JZKD02S2018846.1, on the reverse strand, counting down.
TTCTTGGGGTCATGGGCACGGAGGGCCAAGAAACCGAAAGGTTTCTTGGAGCTAGGAAGCTGGCTAGGCTCCTATTTGGCAGGGAGGATTTCGTTGTTTCACTCTGGGCAAGCGGGAAAAGAATACTTGGAAGCGCCCAGGACTACAGTACAACTGGTGAGCTTCGACAAGCTAAGGAGAAGGTATTTTTCAGTGATATTTTGTTATTGATATTTTGAGTATACTTATGTTTAAGTTCTTAAATATTAAAGTCAGCCTACTACTTATTTCATCATGTTATTAGATTTATCATTGAGAAGATGTAGAAGAAATGTGTAAATAAAAATCAATGAAATAATGCTAAAACAAAGTTGTTAATGTGTAAGTGTTTAAATAAATTGTTAATTGCTTAGCATCCTGTGGATGGGTGCTACAGTTGTCTCCCCTAGAAGATTATGAATCCTCTAGATTCACCATAGAATTATTATACAATCCTTCAGTTCCAAATAACATCACTAACTTGAGGGTATTATAAGGAGATGAACATATTATATCATTTTTTACTAATGAAGATAATTTTAGAGACTTTTCTATTGACGATGAGGTTTTTCAAAAAATTATGACAGAACATGATAATCGAGACCCTAATTCAATAGGAAGTAACAACCCGGCTCAACCCAACCTCCACACTATGCCATGAGGACTGGTTAATCTTGAGAACCTGTTCAATTTTTGAGAAAAAATTAAGAAACCAAAAAATGATAAGATCAGTAGTTCATGTCCCTCTTATGAGGTTGTAAATATAGGAACCACTGACAACTCTCAAAGAATCAACCTTGGAATATCATTGTCCCATGGATTGAATAAGGCTTACCTAAAATTGTTCAAAGAGTATTAGGATGTCTTCATGTGGTCTTATCAGGAGTTGAAAACATATGAAACTGATATCATTCAACATACTATCCCATTAATACATGAAGTTAATCCCTTCCAACACAAGTTACAAAAATTTCACCCATATCTCAAACCCTTGATGTAGAAACAACTCAAGAAATTGTTATATGAAAAAGTAATATTTCAGGTAAGGCATTTTGCATGGGTAGCCAATTTGGTTCATGTTAACAAAACATCTAGGGAAATTCACCTATGTGTAGACTTCAGGAATTTAAATAGGGCTTTAGAAAAGGACAACTACCATGTCCACGCTATGGAAGAACTTTTGTAGACTGTATCAAGAGAATATTTCTTTTAAATTTTGGATGGATTCTTGGGATATAACCAAGTGCTGGTATCAGAAGAGGATAGAATGAAAATAACCTTCTGAAAGAAAAGGGGGACATTCGGTTACAAACACATGCATTTTGGGATAATTAACATGGGGGATACCTTCCAAAGAGGCATGGATGTGGCATTTTGGGGACTAATTAACAAATGTATGGTAGTGTACCTATATGATGTTATTGTCTACTCAAGGGACATGGATGACCATATTTCCCATATCACACAAATTTTTGAAAGGTGACAAAAGTATGGGATATATTTGAACCCGAAGAAAACTACAATTGGAGTAGAGGAGGGAAAAATTTTGGGTCACATCATTTCGAAGGATAGTATCCATATCGTTCTTGAATGTGTAAGGGAAATCTCACAACTATCATGCCCTCATAATAAGAAGGTTGTGCAATGTTTCTTTGGGAAAATTAATTTCATGAGAAAGTTCACCTGAGATTTTGTAGAGACAATAAAACCATTGCAGAGTATGATACACAAAGATGTTGAATTTAAGTGGACATATGAGGGAAAATTATCCTTTAAAAAAATAAAAACTTCCATATCACAAGCCCCTATTCTACGCATCCCAGATTTTAGTAAACATTTTTTTCCTATACACCTTCGCATCAGATCAATCATTAGTTGTAGTTATTACTGAAAAGGATGATGAAAAAAATGAAGCATCGGTTTCATTTATGAGCACCAGGTTGCAAGGGCCATAGATTAACTACCCCGCCATAGAAAAGTAAGCATATGTAGTCTACAAAGCAGTTAAACATTTCCGATTCTATATCCTAAATAACCATCCTAAAGTCATAGTGCCTCATCCCATTGTCCGATCATTGTTCACTCAACAAGAAATGGGTGAGAAAATGGGAGATTGTATGGATGTCATTCAAGAGTTCGATCTAGATATAAAATTGACCAAGATAGTCAAAGGTCAAGGATTGTGAAAAATCTCCATAGAACCTCAGGACCGAGATGATTTAGAAGATTCTGGTTGGGAAAATGAATTATCTCTATGGTGTAGTGAATTCCCATATTTACCACCAAGTCAAGCCTCATGGTATGAGAATCTATCTTATTCTCTCCATCATGGGACATGCCCTAGAAATCTAAATCCTAGAGAAAGAAGATCCCTTAGGATAAAATCCGCTCAGTATCGTCTTATAAATTATGTGTTTTTTAGATGAATTATGATGGAGTACTACTTATATGTCTTGAGCATGATTATGTCAAAAAGGTATTAAAGGAATTTCATGACAAAAAAATAGGTGGGAAGTTCTCAGGGGAAACCACTGCTCATAAGATCTTAAGGGCATGGTACTACTATCCCACTTTGTTTAAGGATGTTCATGCATACACAATAATATGTAAAAGCTGTCAGCTAAGCGTCAGGAAAGAGAAAAAGGTGTTTGTCCCACTTCAACCAGTAACCATCTCTAGGCCTTTTGAACAATGGGGAATGGATGTATAGAAGAAATTTATCCCAAATCTTATAAACAACATAAATATATATTGATGGACACAAATAATTTCACAAGATGGTCATAATACATTCCTCTCACTCATGTTGATGAAAAGATAGTGATGCAATTCCTGGAACAAAAATTGATAACAAGGTTCAGAATACCTTTGGTCCTAGTCTTTGACAACAATGCTTGATTTTCCTCCACATTCCTGGCAGAGTTTTCTCTTGGAAAGGGAATCATCGTAAAATACTCTGTGAACTATTACCCACAGGGGAATGGGGTTGCAGAATCAATCAATTAAAAACTGGTGAGAATCCTAAAAAAGGCTTTCGTAGAAGACCAGAGGAATTGTCATAATGAAATTTATAATTCTTTATGGGCTGACAGGGTGGCACCCAAAGAGGCTTTGGTAAATTCTCCATATTTCCTAATATATGGACCAGAATCCATCCTCCCAACTGGGTTATATCTTCCATATTTGCATCTCTCTATGGAATCAAGAGACCATTCGTCATCTAATATGGAGTAGAGAATATATACCCTCCTCATGCTGGAGGAATAAAGGGAAAATGATAAAAGGAAGTTTGTTCCTCATCAACATTTGGTAAAAAAATGGTTTGATAAACATAAAGCAAAAGATAAAAGCTTTGAAGTAGGAGATCTGGTCTTGAAATGGGATAAGATGAATGAACCTAAAGGAAAGCACTTGAAATTTCAGAACCTTCGTCTCGATCCTTTTCAGGTACTCGAGAAAATTGGGGTTGACACATATTGTTTGAAAAATATGAGAGGGGAATCTGACACTCTCTCAGTCAATGGCCAAGCCCTAAAATATTTTTTCATCTAAAAAAAAAGACATTTATTTAATACAATAAAGTATGTTTTTTGGTTTTGGTTTGATGAAGGGGTTGTTTTTCATGATTCTTACTTTGCATGTTTCATTTTTATTTTATTGAATGATTTTCATGCTTAATTTTTTGGGGATGTTGAGTTTTCATCCTCTGGTCTGCGAAAAAGGACATTCTAGTTTCTTATAGTTTCTTTTATAGTTTAGGAGTAAGAAAGTACTTATAGTTTCTTTTATATGTGACTTGGAAAAAATACAATTCTTTGTCAGTGGTGGGAATCACTATTATCAAACATGAAAAGATTGAAAAATTCATATACTCTAGAAATCATGATCTAAATGATGAATGCAAAATTGATGAATGTCTTGTTTATTTTAGAATAAAGCCTAGGGGCCTAATTAATCTCTTCACTAATAGATGTCATCCTCCTAGACTCAAATACATATCCCACAAGAAATCCTCATCACAAAAATATCTAGTAATGGGTGCATATGATTTGAATTATAATAATAAAAGAAAGAAGTGATGAGATAGGAAAATAACTGAAAAGAGAATCATGATGTCAAGGAGGGAATGTAGATATCTCTGTCATGATTATGGATAGTCGTTGGCAATAGAGAAAGGTCTGTGACATCAGGGTGACTCCACCGGGGCTATGGATGCTCGCTGGCAGTGGAGCAACACCAGAAGGGTGATAAGGTTTCTTAGAGATTATAAAAAATAATACCCTAATACTAGAACTAAGATCTACTTTGGTTTCTTACTCAAATTCTAGGTCACTGATCAAAAGGACTTATATTTTTTGTTTGGTCAAAATCAAATCCCCTTGACAAGGTAAAAAACGATTTATAAATTACATATAGGGGGATATATGGGTGGTTTCTATTTTCTCTTCCTATTCTATGTTTTTGTATTACTTGAAATTGTTTGGTAGTGATTGAAGGTATAATCATAGATTCTGGTTTCTCCCAATGAATTGCCATTTGTTGAGTCCTCAACAAACCCTTAAATTTTTTTAATTTTTGGGTATCACTTTTCCTTTTAATTATTTTACACCTTCTTTTGGCTTTACATAAGTTTCATACTTATCCTTTGTTGAATTTAGGCATTTTCCCTTTATTTTATCTGCATTTAAAATATCAGGAAAATACAAAAAAAAATATTTTTTTTTCATGTTTTGCATCAAGAAAGAAAAAAAAAACATAAAGATAGAATAGAAAAAAAAGGAGCAAATTTCAACCATTTCCAAGAATTGTCAATGAACTCATCGAGGGATGGAGAAAAATAAGTCTAAAGGAAGTGTCTATAATCAGGATCGAGGGAAATATGCACGCATTTTGAAGTGGAAAAAATTTCGTCAATTGTCGATAAGTCATCGGTCATCATCTAAATGTTTTATCATTTCAAGGAGTCGAAGGATTCCATCGATCACCGATAGACCATTGGGTTCGAAAAAAATCCATGTAAGTACAACACAAAAGGGTAGAGTTCTCCCAATGTCGATGAATTATGAGAACCAAGAAATCAATCTTAGTCATCGATCTAGTACAAGGGAAAAAATTGACCATTGATATTTACCACCAAGTAGTGTTTGTTTCGATGACTAGGTTGGCCATTTCACCTTCTGCACTTTCCAGTACATCACATGCCACGTGTCTGGCCACATAGACCACCCATACCATCACAAAAAATTACATGTCATGTTTTGAAAAATAGATTCCACGTCATCCTGTACAGTAGTGAAGGCTAAACTCGTTTGTTTTCTACCAATAAGAGAAGATCATAAGGGTTAGAGAAAATAGTCGATGTCGATGCACACATTGGCCATCAGAACTATTTGAATGTATAAAAGGACTTAACATACACACTTTTTTATACTCCAATACTATAGAGATATCTAGACCATCTGTTTCCTTTTTGGGTCAATCAAAGCCATCCATCCATTTAAACAACGATATATCCACCAAACGAAGGTTATGTCTGAAAAAATAAACCATGCAGAGGATTACCACTAGGTTTGATTACAATTCAAAAATTGTTAAGTCAAAGGCCAGTTTTTCTTACCGTGTCATTCCCCTTGAAATTTGTTTAAGGATCCCTCACTAAATGATCATCAATGTCAACAAGATATTGTCAAAGGAAAATGACACTTAACAAATACTCTTGATCTCCGATACTGCGTGTTGATAAATTCAAAAATATGAAATCACAGATGAACTAGGAATAACGGGCCTCTTCTTTGTCAACTCGCAACACATTAACTCCATGGCATGAATCTTGTTTTGATTTATAAATATTACAAAGATCATGTTGTACACCCTCCATTTAAATACTAGTCATGACAAGGTAAGTCTGTGGGATCTAGAAATTTGAATTTGTAATGCCATTTTTATTTCCAATATCACATTATGTTCAAGAAACTTTCCTTTCTATCAAAATAAGGAGATAAAATCCACTAAGGAGGCCACCTCCAACGTTGGTTCGTGGAAATACTAGTAATACTAGGTTATTTGCAAAGAAGTTAAACATTAAATTATGCTGTGAATTTTTTAAGTTCTATACAACGCCAATTTTTTTGTTATTTTCTATAATCGCTTGCGACTCATAGTGGAGTTCTTGTGTAGGAAATATGCCTCCTCAAATTTCAATAAACAAGAGATCACTGAGGACACCCAAAGGGAAAGAGTCAGAAGATGGTTAAGGATTGAGTCCAATAGTAGTAAGAGAGTTGTAATTTTCGCAACAATTAGAACCTGTGATTCGAATATCGACCAATAAGTAGTTCATTCAACCACCATAGTGCATAGATACAAAGGAAAGCATCATGTATAATTTACTCCTTCCACCTTGGGGTGATTTCTATAACATAATTAATCAGGAAGATTTTCCAAAATTTATTCCTCATAGTGTCCCAAGGGTTTGGAACTAGATGACTAAGTTTTTTCAAATATTAGATGTTCATCTTGTTATTACTTTGTAAATTTTATCTGGTTGAATAGAAAAACGACAGAGGTAACTATTTCAACCAGCTTTAGAGCTGAGGCACTAGCTTGCTCAACTCAGAGAGGGCTCTCTCATGTCACTGGGTATATCTATGGAAATCGGTGGCTAGATTTGGTTTGTTTGGAGGTTTTTATAAAGTTGTTGGCAAAGAAGGGGAGGAACACTATGGGCTATGGATTAAATTTTTTGAAAGTGAACAGAAACAATGCATCGAATGATAGAACTCTCTAGAGGACAAAGGCTAAATGAAGCGATGAATCTGAGTTATTATTAAATTCAAAAGAGTGTAGGAAGATAAAGAGAACAAATAACTGCATCAGAGCATTACTGAAATGAATTCTGAATAAGTTAAGAAGACAATCACATAGTTTAAATTGCTTAATCCAAGAGCGTCAAAAGACGAATTCTCGGCCTTTAAACTCTCCAATTTAAACAGAAGAAAATGTAAATGAAATGACAGGTTACAGGAAATACATACGATGAAGGGAAACAAAGCTCATATCACCACCCGTTAGAATCTTTTCATAGAAACTTCAAAATCTTCTGCATTTATATTCAATTCAAATTCAAAAAATTTACAAATAGAGTCTGATACAACCAAAAGGTTCTCTTGCACTTCTTCCAACATTAATCAATTAAAGTCTCTTAATACTTATACAATTTGATAAAAAATAATCGAAACTGAAACATTTCAGCTTCTATAACAGTTTCGACTGACAGTTTCGGTATACAAAATGATTTACAATAATTAGAAAAAGAAAACGTTTTAAAATCATGAACAATTTCGCTGACTGTACGACTTCTTCTGCGCCATCTATCTCTCTTTGAGATTTCACTGGATCTGCAAAATTGGTGACACCTGGAGATCATCTGTTGGTTCTGGGGACGTTGCACTTTGTCTTATCCAACTGTACGATTTCTTTCCATTGTGGATCAGAGGGAATTCTGTAATCCATCATCTCTTTAATTAGAATCTCCAAGTCAATGCATGTAGTATAGGATATGGATGGCATGCTAACCTTCACTGTTTTAAACTTGTTTAAAATCTCGAAAGTTGTAGCGAAATGCTCCACCAGACTAGGACCTTTCATACTTTCTTCCATATCCTCGAACTTAGAATGATCCATTCTACATTGCATGAGGAGAGAGTGATAGTCTTGATTATATAACGATCCTTTACCATCCCAAAACGCTGGAAGGCCTTTGACGAACAAATCTTCGAAAGCGTTTTTAAACTCTTGTATGTTGTATTCTATTTGCGCAACTTTGTTTCGAACTGATCCAAGTAAGTTATGCTTAGCAATGATCCTTCTGGCTGAAATGATCAACGTGGTCCTATATTTCACACCAATGGTTTGAGGTTCAATAGTTGGTATAGAATCCAGTAAATCAATAGTGTTTTGGGCCCATTTCGAGGGCTTCTTTGCTAATATTTCATTTACAACAACGCATTTGTTCTGAGCTGTGATATCCATGTTATCTTTGTTGTCAATAAAATTAAGATAAACCCTAAATTTAGCAACCTCCACGGCAATAGCGTCCCAAATTACATGTTTGGCTTCTTGAAATAACGTACCTAGTTCTTAGATTGTTCACTCTCTCCTGCAAATCTTGATTTTCTTTGTGGAGTTGAGCTATCTTTTCATATTTCACTTTCATCTCCTGCTTCAACTTTTCCATGTTCTCTTTGAGATTCTTGATCTCACCTGTTTTTAAGCTTACCTAGGACATAGCTTGGAATAACCCCTCATTGCTTGATCCAACCTCTATATTTGCAGGTATAATGACTACCATGTCTGATGTTGTCGCCTGTGTCAGTGACCAATGTTCTTTCTCTTTCTCCAATTGTAGCAGTTTATCCTTGTAATCGAGTGCCTCTTGTCTAAATATTTCTTTCTCCTATTCCAATGAAACCAATTCTGTTGACCGTGGATGATCTGTGGGTGACATCTTCAACCTTTTATTTAGACTTTGGATCATCTTGTCCTTTTCATCCAAAGAATATTTCAACCCCTGGGAACCTTCAAACTCTAGTTTTTTCACCCATGTCATCCATGCTTTGCTGGACACTTTTTCCTGTTTCAGTTGTCCATATAGTTTTGACACGTATGTTGTTAACCTTGCAACCTTTAGTGATAAGATCAGATAATCAGAATATAACATGTCACTGACATTCCTATGAAACTTTACTTTGTCGGGGGATTTTTTTTTTCATAGTGCACTTTGATCTCGAAGACTTTATCATCATCAACCACTACAATGTTAAATTTCTTTTTCTCCACATCCCTGATCGAGAGTAAGGAAGATTTGTGTTGAGTAGTTCTTTCTCCTTCAGGTAAAAGATCTCTTATTTCACTATTCTCCATACTTCCTTTCATAGCATACTGATTTATCAAATCTCCCTTGGACTGATACACTGCCCTAGGTGTCTGGCCAAATATGTACTTCCTACTGCTGAAGACCTTCGTGCTGCTTTCATTTTATGGCCTACTTTCTGTATTGGTTTCTCGGTTCTTGGATGTAGCCTCTACCATTTCCATGCATGTTTTCCCTTTGGGCTCTTCTTCTTCCAGGTCAACTACTTGAGATGATGATGTGATTTTCATCCTTTTGAGACTATCTTGTTGGCTACTGGTATCTAGTGCTTATGAACTGCTCCTCTTATTGTAAATTCTCATTTTAGGAGCTTTGATAACCAACCTAGGGGAAGTTTTCTATGATGGGATTGGCTGATGTGTTGGTTTTGTTTGTCTCGTTTGATCTTGCTGTATGGTTACCTCCATGTCTGCACAGGTCTCTAGATTGGTCAACTTATCAAATCCTTCGACATGTTCATGTTCATAGGGACCTTGTCTACTGGCTAATCTCCTCTTTGATATGATCTGATGGGGATCATACCTTCTCCCTTGCAACTGTGTGAAACCGAATTTACTCATCTTGGATTTAATATGGGGAAAACGAGACTTACTCTTCACCACAAAGGCACCCACCACAAAAGGAAATTTCAGATTAGAAGCCTCGTGTGCTTTCAGAAAATGTTCAGTCTCTGAGATAATTCTTTGTCTTATGAATTCCAAAGTGAAGACCCTGGGCATCATAAAAATTGGTAAAATATAAGGTCCTTCCTGGTATCCATATACCCAATTCACAGTAGATTGTGTGAACAACACCCAATCTCCTAGCATGTTCTCTGGATTTGGCTGTAGTGAGATTTTCATCTCTTCTAGAAATCTTGGTAGATCTGAACCAAAAATGAGACTGTGTACCTTAGACATAATCTTGTTGATAAAGATGAGCATGGTGATCCTCTTACACTTGGTTGAAATGAAAGTCGTCTCAGGAAATTTGGTTTTGCTGGATTCCAGAAACATCCTCAGCAAGTGTGTGTAGTATCTGAAGTGCCTCAATGAGCTAAATTTGACCAGCTATTGATGGATATTATTTGCAATAAATTCGTCAAAACTGACACAGAATGACTAACCAGACAGAAAACAAACCAACAAGAAACCTAACATGACCTCCACCACAAACTTGTCATTGTCTAACCCTAAAATTTGACTTAGCAAGGAACAAGCCCATCAGAATTTGACAATCATAATGCTTACACTAGCAGGTAACAACAGACTCTCTAAATGCTGTTTAGTCTTGACTATGGTCTGCAAAAATAAGGTTTTAAACTCGGTTGGACACTCTCTATAAATTGTGATCATTTTTTGTTCCTCGAAGGGCTCTGACATTGTAGGGGAGGCGTCTAGTACACTAAGAGCATGCCGGAGTGATGTACTATCTACTTTACACAAAATTTTAGATCCTAATTTATTTAAAATGACTCTTTCTCCCTGAGAATATCGCTCTGCACACTAGCTTACAAATTCGGGGAACAGAAAGACCGTTTCTATGACGTAAGGGAGGATGGAGGCTTGAGCCGCTTCGAGGAAAGATATGTGCATTCCAACATTTTCCAACAAATTTGATCTAGACACGGAAACGGGTGAGACTGTTATTTTTGTGTCGAAAACGTCAGAATATCTGTCAATTAGGGATTCCTTCCTAGAGGATATTTCTTGTTCATCCATGACTAAAATGACAGGACCGACAATCATGGTGAAGAATACCTATCAAGTGGTGAAAAACGTGAGTTTGATTCGGTTCTGAGCTTTGAAATTTGACTAGAAGCTTCATGCCAAGTTTTTGAACGTTTGAAGGCTTTGAATGTCATAGAATAATGTTGGGGGGTTCCTCCTTTTATAGGTATCTATTGGCATCGGGGGTTGGAGAAAATGGTTTCAAGTTTACCACCTTTCACCCCAAAGTGCCTCTGAGGGTGCCACACATCCATGCTTTAAACCACAATAGTTTTCCCTGGCCCACCCTCTATCGATTAATCTTCGTGTTGTTTCAATCACTGATATAAACTTCAACTGTTGATCTAGGCTACTTCAGGATCTATGGTCCACATTTTCCTGGCAACTTTGGCATCGAGGGATTGAAGGAAGTGGTATTAGTCAAACTGCTTTCTCCCCCGATGTACCTCTGCGGGCGCCACGTGTCCTGTAATGAAACCGCTACTATTTTCCCCGGCCTTCCCTCGATCGCTTAACCTTCGTGTTAGTTAAATCTCTGATACACGCCTCAGTCTATGATCTGAGATTCTTTCAGGATCGGAGGTCCACCGAGTCCTACCTTTCACGCCTCCTCTATATCTGTCCTCATGCCTCCATATAATACCTTATCCTCCAAACTATCACACTTCCATAGCAATGTATATTTTCGCTAAATCTCCAAAACTTGGATCCTGATCTGAAAATTATTATGATGATAACACATCCTTACTCAAGGTGGTGTGTCGAACTCCCTTTCTTCCTTGAATAGAGACCCTAAGATGGATAATTGACCATACAAACACCGATAAATGTGTAAGAAATAATGTGGAAGGAGAATGCATTGGTGTATTCCTTCTATTAGAGGTCCAAAAGTATTACAAGCTCGGAGACCCGAAAGAAAGATTAAATACTGATTTTCTGGTTAAGTTATATGAGCGACATAACACCAGCCAATTATTGGTTTCTCGGTGGAGGGAGGATATGAAATTCCTAAAAAGGACCACTTGATGTTACAACACAACAAATATTAGGGAATCGTACATGTACTTAATGGCATTGATCTGCCAATTGTATGGAGAAATGGATTGTTCAATATTTTCAGAAGCTTGGATGCCCCATGCATATATGATCATGATTTCTGGAAGTATTTTCAACTGGGGGGAAATATTTCAAAGCAATTGAGCATCACTATTCAACAATATCAGAAAACAAAAGAAGGTGATACACCGTCCTTTTTTATGGCGCCTTTCTTGTTGGACAAAATCTGCATGAGAAATGTTTTCCCACGTATGAGTCTAAGCTAGCATATCACTGAGGTACCTATACATGTTTATTTTAGAATCCTATGGGAAAACAAGTATAATAAATTTTACACTATGATATTTGATGAGTTCATATCTAGGATAGATTTTATTATTTTTAGAAAACATTGTCCAAGGCTTTTAGTAGCAGCAAAAACAACGATATCCAAATTAGGTCATTGGTATCTGGAAGAGAAGAGAACTTATATCAGGGTTTTTGGAGCTATTGGTGCTCCACATATACTCCTCTCTTATGTCCCAGACCATTTTGTGTTTGGATTAATATGTTACCATACCATTTTACAAGATTTCAATGCCTCTCTAGTGAAGGAAAAGAAGAGGGATTTTATACCCTACAGTTTCCATATTGGATATTATATAGTTAAATACACCACACATGCCAATCAAGAAGTATTGATCCATTTGGAGTACATGTTCCATACAGGATGGTTTCATAAACATGATCCCAAAGGTCTAGTACCCTAGCACACAAGGAAAGTAGTGTAACATTGGCCTTATACCCATGACAATTATGAATATGGGATATTCACTGAAAATTATCAAGACTGGGAGGAGGTTCTTCAAAGAAAAGAAAACCCATAAATTACCAAGTTTAAGGCTATGTAGGCACAATAAAAATTTGCAACTGTAGAGCGTATAGCAGAGGAAACTATCATAGCACTAGATGAAGTTAGAGCAGTGGAAGTAACCGAGTCAGCAAGAAGAGAAACAACGCTCCTATCCGAGGCAGAAAGGGTTATGCAAACAATGAGACAAACCCATTTTCTTCAATCTTTAGAACCTCCAAGGATTGTCCCAGTTAAGAAAAACACTCATGCAACTGAGCCAATTAATATTAAAGCATATCTTCCAGAGAGGATGATCACTCAAGATGATACAAGTTTTCTACAAACCCAAGTGGAGCGACATACAATAGCTACAATGCCACAAAGATTGTCAAGGACACCATCTAAAATAGGTATACCCCCGGTCCTTATCGATTTAATAACCATATATGATGATGATGGAGGTCCACCAATATATTACATAGCCCTAGTACCTATCACTTATGAGGAAACATCAGGAGAAATGACTACCTCAACCTTAAGAGAACCATTACAAAATCTAGGAAGAAGGGATGTAGCAATTGAAATCACCCAGGATAGTGGCACTTTTAAACAAATGGAAACTCATCCTTTATATGAGGAAGTTTCAACTCGTAATGATGAAGATACTGGTAATGAATAACCTAATGTATAAAATACATTTGGAGAAGAAGGGGGTTTGAACAATAGGAAATCAATGTCCCATCAATAGAAAATAGAGTGACTGCAGGCTTACCATCCAATTCCCCACCTCATACAGTAACACCACCACCTGGAATTGACCAAGAGAGAATGTCATCATCGAAACTCATACACAGAACATTCACCTATAACTTATACACAAGAGAATTCATTAACAAAATAAGGTAAAATTCAAGTACCTACACTGAAAAAAAGGGACTGGTGATCTACAAATATATGCAATGATGGTATGAAAAGGCATATCAATATTTGGAGTGGATCGAGTACATTAGAAAAGTGCATATGGGATGAGACAAAAAATAACATGGTATTTGGGTGCTCACAGATTACAGTATCACCAGAGTACACAGGTCAACAAAACACTGGATGCAAATGGTACAAGAACCTATTCAGAAAATGAGATAAAGGTGGGAAAAATGTGTGAAGAGTTGTGAGAAAATAAATAAGGAAATGAGATATATCCATCTACCAGAGTTCGACCAACCCAAGGACTTCACAGACTTGTGTGACATAGTCAGCAAACACACTGAATTGGACTAGGCATTTGAAGTAGAAATTTCATAGATTTCAACCCTTGTCCTAGGACAGAGGAAAAAGTTCATGAAGCCCCTGATCAAAGCATCTTTAGTTTTACAGTGGATAACTGGTTAAATGGAAAGCTATATAAATACAAGAAATGTGTGGTGGAGATGAAAGATATCCTTAGCACACCAATGGACCACCACAAGTTTTCTTATGACAACACATGCTAAGAACTCTTTTTCCAGTGGTCAAAATATGAGAGGAATGATCCATTGTAGTAGAACATCAATACAACTAGATACAACCAAAGACGGACATGTGGATTAAGTCCGCTTTGCTTTTGTTTACTTTAGACTCAACATAGTAGCTATTTTTAGATAATTTACTTTTATAAATAAATACATCGACCATGTATTAGGGGCAATGGGTTTTTCATAGAAAAGAGGATTTTATTTTGTAAGAGAACTATTTCTAAGAAAAAGGTTATTGAATTTAGAATTTCTGTGTAGAACCATAAGCATTTTTCATCTAAAGCATGAATGTGATTGAAGCTATGGATTGTTTCCATTCTCAACTCGATATTTGTTGTTGTATTGAGAAAGCTCTTTTATGATTATTTCTTAAGTTATCTTTGAATTCCTTACAATTATTTATTTCGAATTGATGAAAGTAAATCGATAATGTTTAACATGTAATGTGTGATAAGGTGTGGTGAAATTATTTTCTATCCTCTATTATATTGCATGCGTACTCTTTTTTCAAACTTCCTCTCAAATGATATCTAATGGTATAGAAAAGTGAAGGTATTATTGCTAATATGAAATTGACATAGTTTTTTGTTTGCATATTGGGGAACAAAGTTTATCCCAAGTCCTAGTCTTCTCCCAGATAGATCATTTTTCCATTATTATTACTTTTATTTCAACATTATAAAAAAAATAGGATAAAAGAACCCAAAAGAGAATTTCTTTATTAGGAGGAAATATTTGAAAGGTACTTATATATCATTGTTAAATCCCATCAAAACTTTCTAGATCATTGATATGGATAATTTTACTAATATTAAACACTGAAGAGTCTAATTGGGCCTCATTGGTAGGTACAATTCCTACTTTTGCATCATGGGGAATTTTGAACCCTTAACATAGACATCATATTCAACGACAAGGGTGTGGATGTCATGTTTCATACCATCTCAGAAAAAATAAAGTTTGACCCGTTTATAGGTTTTGGTAAATCCTGAATGCCCAGTTGTGGGTGAAGAATGAAGCTTAAACAACATCATGGATAGAAATTGCGACTGCTTACTTAAATATAGATGACCTTTGTAGAAAATCTCGTTATTGTGCCAAGAGTACCTTGGATAATATGGAGAATGTTCTTGCAATTGTTGGATTAGGCAAGATATTTTGGGGTCTTGCAGCCATTCTTTGAAATCATCTTGGAGCCAATATAGTACAATTAATGAAAGGGAAAACCGAGACCCTTCTTCTTCATATTTTTAGGAAAGAGTGTCAGTTACCACATTTTATTTTCCATTCATGTATATTATCTCATAATCATATCCAAATAGCTTGGTTACCCATTTTTGTTTAGCCAGGGAGGGAATTCATTGTTCCAGAAAATACTTGAGGATTTGGTGATCAATTTTAATCTGGAAGAACTTCCTCAATAGATAAGGATGCCAGAGATCCACGACATGTAGAATAGCCAAAATTTCCTTTTCATATATTGATTGGCACAAATTTTTGTCTAAAATTTGTTTTCTAGTGTAGGCCAAAGGCCAACCATGTTGCATGAGGATTTCCCCAATTCCTTTTCTCTAAGCATCACATGCCAAGATAAAAGTATTGGCAAAGTCTAGGAGTTCCAGGATAGGTTTCATGCACATAGCCTCTTTCAAGTAATGTAAGGAGTGATTAGCTGCTAGAGTCCAACTGAAGGTGTTATTTTTAAGGAGAGAATTGAGAGGTGTTGTAATTTCTCCATAATTTTTAACAAACTTGCTATAATAACCTGTTAAACCAAAAAAACCACGCAATATCTTAAGATTTTTAGGGTGAGGCCAATCCTCAGTAGCTTCAATTTTTATAGGATCCACACTTACACTATCTTTGCCAACAATATGATCTAGGTAATCCACTTATGAGGCTCCAAGGGAACACTTAGATTGTTTGAGGAAAAGTTGGTGGTAAGAGGATAGATGGAGAACTTGATCCACATGGGAGACATGGGATATCCAAGTTTTACTATAGATGAGAATATCATCAAAGAAAACTAAGACAAAATGATGAAGAAAAGGATGGAAGAGATGATTCATGAGACTTTGGAAAGTGGAAGGGGAATTACACAATCCAAAGGGCATGACAAAGAAATCATAGGGACCCTCATGAGTTCTAAAAGCATTCTTGGGAAGGTCTTCTTGTTTAATACAGATTTTTTGGTATTCTGAACGAAGTTCAGGCTTAGTAAAGTACTGAGCAATGCTCAATTCATCCAAGAGATCATCAATGATAGGAATAGGAAAATTGTCTTTGATGGTGAGTTTATAGACGGAACGAGAGTATGGATACATGCACCAAGTCCATTCTTTATTGAGTACCATGAACAAAAGAGAAGAATAGGAGTTGGTACTAGGACGAATAACACTCACTTCGAGAAATTCTAGAATGATTTTCTCAATTTCATTCTTTTGGGAAAAGGGATGACGATAAGGGATAACAATAAGAGGAATACTACATGGGACAAGAGGAATGGAATGATCATGAACACCAAGAGAAGGGGGAAGCCCTTGGGGACTGGAAAAAACATCTTGGTTTTTGGATATGATAGATTGGAGGCTAGGATGAATGGAGGGTGTCTCAACTGCTTGAATGAAATGGAGTTGGGAAATAATACCCAAATGACCCTTTTTGAGAATCTTTTCCATTCGATGAGAACTGATGATATTAAGGGAACCTGTTGTGATTCCTTGGAATTGATATTGTTGTCCCTCTTGTTGGAATTGCATCATGGTTAATTTCTTAAAATACATGAGAATGGGGCCCATAGTGTGTAACCATTAAACACCTAGCGCAATGTCACAACCACCCATGGAGGAGCTACCACGCCCATTTTATATGGGTAACAACTACCTCCTCTTCAGAAACATCCTCAGTCATGTCCATAAAAACCTTTTGTTCCTTACACTTATGCCTTGAAAAGTATTTTTCATCAAAATTATAGCAAATACCCTTGAGTTTGCGTTCAACGATTTCATCCCAGGTTAATTTCTAGTTCTTGAGGGGGCTTGAAGGAGGGTTAGGACTGGTGGGTTTAGGGTGAGGAAGAAAATATGGTTTTATGGTCTGGGAGGAGATAATATGTTGGGATTCATTGGCTCATTGAGTAGCTTCCAACCAAGTTTGGGGGTGTTCCATGAGAACATGGGAATAGATTTCATCTTTTAGAACACTGATAAAGAATTCCTGTAAGAAGGCATGTTACATGCCCTCTACTCTAAAGTCCAAGTTATCAAAGGTGGAAAAAAAAAATTCCATTGTCTGAGACTACTTCAACTTGGTCAATCGACCTAAATGATGGGTTTCAAATTCAAAGCGGTCATAAATGTCTACAACAGACTATGTCCAAGAAACATACCTTGGCATGCCTTTCTACTCCATTGCCACCATTTCCATCGTTTCATATCCAAATCTAGGATACCATAATGAAGCTTGGATAAATCATCAATAATTCCATGTAAAGGGAAATATTGTTCTAGTTGAGTGACCCAGCCTGTGGGATTGGAGCCATTAAATTTTTTCACCTCAATTCTAACAAGACATGGGTCTCAAGGAAGGTGGGTGGAATGAGGACCTTGGTAATGGAAATCGTAATTATATTCTTGATAGGAAGTTTTCTTAGAAGAGGTAGGGTTCAGGGAGAAACTCATCAATTGGTCGAGTGTGTCTTTGATGTATTTTATGTGGTCACACTAATCCTGTAGGGTATGAACAAAGGCATCTGGACATATAATGTTGGAATTGAGAGTGTTTATGTCCTCCTTGTTATTGAGATTGTCGAAAATCGAGATATTGAGTTCTTTGGAATGGGTGGTGGTCATTTTGGAAAAGGAAAAAATAAGCAGGTATGTTCACACTAAAAAATTTGTAGGTGAGGGGTATCACAGTAGATGGGGAAAAGAGAGCAATCCAAAGGTATAGGTGGAAAATAAGGGTACTGGGACGGGTGGGTGGGTCCAAAAAAAAAAATGGTGACACGTGATAGGTATCATTTCCATCGGAGTGAAAAGGGGAATCTAATCGAATAGGGACCAAATAAGGGTGTCAGAAAAGGGGCTTGGGTCCATGAAAATAATTGTCTTAAAAATGATAGGTACAATGGTAATCAAAGAAAAGAGAGGAATTCAATGGGATAGGTCCCAAATAACAGTGTCAGTGGGACAACTATTCTTTTTTTTTTAACTCTTATGAAGTTATACTTTGATCTGAATAATATTGTAGTGACGAAATGCCTAGATTCTTAACAGGAAAAAAATTGTAGTAAATTTGCAACCCAAATGTAGAAGGTAAGGTTGCACGACAATAGATATTTTCTATTCCTTTTTCTATTATGTTTTGATCCCAAGGTTTAGGGTGTTCAAGGTTTCTACAAATAAGGGTTTCCCCTATGCTATAGATATCTGATATACGTGCAGGGTCGAACAATAGTACTCGACCCAATTTCTCAGGGAACCAAATATGGCGGCTAGACCATACCCTTAGCCATACTACCTGATTATCCAAGTACTAGAGAGTATCATCCCGACTGTTGTTCTCGGTGGAACTATAACAGTCAGGTGACCGATTGATTGACCTACAGAGGGTTTCAGGATACCTAAGCTAGTCCCTATATAGGTTTTTTCTGATGTGATACAACTTGAAGGGGTACCAACAGGGGTTACAAGTGTGTCCACCAATGTGACATTAAATACCTCTTGTATTTCCTGTGTGTATTCTTTTGCAACCACAGATTTATGCGTTGAACGAAAATTCATAGTAGTTTTAAGATGTCAGAATATGTCTCTACCATGAAAAATATTAACCCACAATTCCTTCTCAGGAAAGTGCTATTATACCACTTGTAAGGTAACATATCTACTATAATATGCGAAAATAGGAATATTCATAAACGATCAATGGAACGGAAAAATATTGAGAATCGAAACAACATAAATGATACCTTTATTGAGAGAAACAAATGTTCACTTTCCTCTTCGAGGAAGAAACCTCCTGAAGAGCAGAGATCTATTACAATAATTCTCAAGAAAAACACTTCTCATGCTTCCTACTCTTATTTATAGTAATTCTATCTTCTAAAGAACCTTCTAGTGGAAGATCTTTCTAGAAGCGATAGCTTACATTAGGTATTCTTACATTGACTTGTTCCCATTTATTAAACAAGCCTTATAAACTAATGTCGACCTTTATTACATCGAAAATATATTATTATACCTATGTGAGGGGTTATGGAGGTTAGGTCCCTAAAAATAGTTTTTTTCGTACTCTTCCCTTTTCCCTTTGACTAGTCCTCGAATTCATGTGGCTCCCTTGACACATCCTCAACAACATGTTTTCCTTTAATAGCTTCAAGATGAGTATCATGTATTGATAATTCCTCAATATTAGTATTATATATAAAAATAGTATGGTGAATATATGGATGCATACAACCAATATACTTCAGAAGAGTTTTAGGAGTGTGTAATGGAATTCCCAAATAAAATGCCTTCATTTTAAATTCCCGTGTATAAGCTTGAACATTTTTACCTTTTCCTTGTCTTAGATTTTTCCAAGTAATCATTAATGTTTGCATATAAGCTAATGGATAAAATTTATTTCTTAATGTAGCAGTAAATTCAATCCAGGAATAAATGATTTTACCATGTTGAATAATATCATCTTCTGTCCAACTCTCCCACCATATGAAGGTTGTTTTGTTCATGCGAAGAGTAGCCAACTATATTCTTGAAGTATCCTCTATGATGTTTTGTACCCTACAATACACTTCAATCTATTTGACCGAATTATCCAACTTCTTTGCATTCAATTCTCCATCATAAGTAGGAAAATCAAACTTTACATCTAGATTTAATAAAGGAAAATCATGAGAATGAGAAGAGTTCTTAGAACGATTTTTCCTCTTATGAGAAGAATGTTCACTTTCATCGGAATATGATGATGATCACAATGATGACAAAGGAGGCTCTGAAGGTTCTTCACCTTCTCCTTCTTCTTTAACTGCTTCAGTTTTTACCAAATTACTTTATCCCTTGTATTTCTTTCGATCCTCGTACATTTCTTCCACCATGGCCTTCATCAAATTAAATGTCTTGAAGAAATCATCTTCAGATTCATAAGGACCTAACCTTCTTGGTGGAGCCATCTCTCCTCTTCGAGTGAAGATCCTTGAACCAATTTAAAGATTGTAACTTGCAAGCTTTCCTTAACCTCGCTTAGAATTGGAACTCGTAAGCATTCACCTACCAATACACGTCAAAACAAACTATGATACCAAATTGATTCGGAAATCCTTAGATGTCTATTATTTCTTAAATACACATAAACATATGACCAGATTCGGGAAATGAAGATCGACTTGACTATTTTCAAAATAACATGTGATTGTCTTACTTATCCATAAAATTCAATAACACTGATGAATAACTTGCAGAAAGAAAATGTTGAAATGAAGTAAAGTAGGATCAACAATAATTCAAATGACACATAAACAATGTTTTAGTGGAGTTCACCCATCTTGGGTTACATCTCCAGGTCCCTTTTCAATAGTGAGATCGCTCTTTAATGCTCAAATGTCAAAATCAAAATGAATGGACTTACAAATACCAAGTTTTTTAATACACCCTTCAAGCTTGCTACTCAATCCTAGAAATAGGGGTCTAGACTGAATTTATCTTGAAATTCTAAGAAAAATGAGTACAAAATTGACTATGTTCTGAGCAAGTACCCAAAAATCCATTTTTGCAGGCATAATGAGACTATGGGTCTCATACATAGAAACATGAATTAACACTTTTATAGAAAAAACTATTACATAGAACTAACATCACCATCGGATTCCTCTCGAAATTCTGATAAAAATGAGTATAAACGCTATATACTTACGTCAAAGAGATCAATAAGACACAAAACAAGACAAACCCAAAAATGGAGACACCTTTTTCACACAAAACGAGGAAATATGAATCGGGAACAAACTTCTATGGCACACATTCTAATGCTAGCATGAAAATCCATGTCATCGTACGTGGTCCGAGAATTGGTTTATATAGGGTAAGTTGACCTAACCGATCCCCTAGATATCTTCTCGCATATGGTTACAACTTAAATAATATATGTTTTGTTTCTTATAACAAGCAATGCATGTGGCATAATGTTCAGAAAAATATTTGCTAAAAAATTGTTCTATTCTAGGAATATTCGCCTAGAGGTCATGGGTGGGATTCCCATGGGGAACCAATTTTATTCTCCCTTAGCCATTATTGTCCAATCAGAGAGTGCCATATGGCACTCTCTGATTGGTCCACTTATCTACACAGTCAACAATCTTCCATGTCATCTAGGACCTATACCTGTATGGATATGCCATGTCACTACCACCTGTCACCTACCACGTCATCATACAGATGACACGTGATACATTTTTATTAGTCCACATTGGTGCCTGAAAATTCCAAAAATGAGTGACACATGGTAGCCTCTTGCATTGCCAACATGACATCATATTATCATTTACAGTGAGGAATTGTTCATTTTAACACACACACACACACACATATAATGATATTGTAACTTGAACAACTTCTTTATGGTGAAAACATTAACTCCATTTTCTTTAAATTTAGACTCCCTGGTGAGAATGTAGACTTACATCATGTTTCAAAGTTATCATTGTAAGTTTTAAAATGTGTAATTATCAATTTTCAAAAGGTTTCCAATACTATCATTATCGATTTACATTAGTGTTTATCAGTTTCAAATGGTATCATTATTGATTTCCAATAGTGTGATTATCATTTTCCAAAATAAAAATCTCTCTTTTATAATGTGTAATTATTGGCTTTCATGTATTTTAATGTGGTTTTTAATATTCACATTAAATCAAGTATAATGATGAGATATATTGCTTGGTCTATTTTTCTTAAAAAGGAAATAGCCCAAACAAGTTGAATAAATTAATTTAAATATGATCTCTTTTACATTGTTATTTATACCATACTACAAAATGTTTCCTTGGTAGCATAATATTCCAAGGCATATTCATCATATAGATCTTTCATAAAACTCACATCACATTAGGAGAAAAAAAAACCCATTATATTTCTTCAAACAGTAGAAATAAAGTATTATTCATCAATGCGTAAATTTTCCACTTGATTTTGATATATCTCAATTGCCATGTTTCCCTTTTATTTTATTTTTTCTTTATTCTCCTTTGTATTTGATCATATTTTCCATGTTCATATGATGTTATCCACATCGAGGATGTCATCCTTATCTCTTCCAAATGTCCAATCTTTAGTTTTTTATCCCAACTTGCATATCCTCCATTAGGTTTCCACCATTGAACATGAATGTTGTATATCTCAACATCATCCATATCTTTGTAAACACCACCTATTTCCTTTTTTAGACATATTGGATTGTTAACACTTTGGTGTACAATGACCACCAAATCTTTATTCACATCCTTTCTTGGATCACATTCTTATATAGGCTTGTTACAAGAAAAATCTACATATATATCATTCTTAGAAAGGATTCTTTGACTCATGTAATCCTCCATGAGATAAGGTTGTTGTTGAGAATCATTGACGATGTCTAATTACTATCTTGCTTTCTGCCATCAATAATTGCTTGGCCTCAACTAAATAATTGAGAACACATTAAATCCATTAGAATAATTTATCAATATTTTATCTTAAGAATCCAATATTCTTCCCCTCCATCTTGAATCGTTACATGGAGATGGGTAATATATGACCCTATTCCTTTTTTCATTCATTGGTTCCATCTCTTTTAATGTTTTGATTGGTGACAACATTATTTCCCCTCAAAAAGTATTCCTTACCATCAACCAATTTTCCATATATTTATATAATTGAACCAATAAATCGCTAATAATTCTCTTATATTATATGATAAGTATGCCATGAAACATACTAAATTTGAAGTATTTACGGGATTTGATTCCCACTATATTCTTATTTCCATCGAATAAGTATGGCCCATAAAAGCCTTAAGTCTATAGACCTCCTGAATCAAGGATGAAGAGAAGATACCTTCACCTTGAATTGTTCTATATAAGTCCATGATATGTGGTAGGGATAACATATATCCTCATTTCAACTAAGTTGATATGCTCTAATATGTTCAATTTATATCATCATGGGTGTGACAACGAAGAGGAAGATTATATATAAATATGAACAATTATTATTTGCTACAAAGATGGATGTAAATTCAAAGATGTAGCGGTTCTTGTGGTCACTTCCACAATTGAGTTGCAAAAATAAACTTAGCTGGATTTTTTTTTAGGTATGTCTTGTCACTAATAAATTTTGCATGGCTTCTCTTATATTATTAAATATATAAGATATTTAATAGGATTCATTTTATATATTCTGCATGGATTCTCTTATATTATTAAGATATTTAATAAGATTCATTTTGTAATAACTTCTCTTATATTATATTATTAAGATATTTATATCATGAATAGATGACTTGAATACCCTTTATTAACATATTTAATAGGATTAATTTTATAATAGATCATGTAATGGATGACTTGAATACCCTTTATTGTATAAAAATTAATTAACCACAATTGAGTTGCAAAAATAAACTTAGCTGTATTTTTTTTTTTTAAGGTATGTCTTGTCACTAATAAATTTTGCATGGCTTCTCCTATATTATTAAATATATAAGATATTTAATAGGATTCATTTTATATATTCTGCATGAATTCTCTTATATTATTAAGATATTTAATAGGATTCATTTTGTAATAACTTCTCTTATATTATATTATTAAGATATTTATATCATGACTTGAATACTCTTTATTAACATATTTAATAGGATTAATTTTATAATAGATCATGTAATGGATGACATGAATACCCTTTATTGTATAAAAATTAATTAACCAAAAATGCTCAAATTAATTAACCATTGGGTTTTGTAACATCTCCAACCATAAAGATAAGGATAACAAGGATGAATGCTTTTTTAATCTATATCTATAAAAGGATGCCAAAGTAACTAAAACCATAATACTATGTTCTTGTGTAATTATATGAGCTATATGAACTAGGATATTATAGATACTTCATAATCACTTTTCCATTTTTTGAAACTTTTATCTTGTCCATATTGTCATGCAGAATGCTTGAAAGCATTTTGTAGAGTTTTTTTATAATTTCAATTTAACAATGCAAATAATGATGTTTGAGTAACAACTTGTAATGTATGCATTTTGAAATTTTTGAGCTTGATACGAACATTAATCATTGTTGGTCAGTGGTGCATCTAATTTTCTGGAATAACTCATAGCATTGATTACACATTATGAAGTAAATGTTCTTTAATGTAATTGCAAAATTTTTAAAATTTATTTTACATATATTGATTAAGTTGGGAAGTTATACTAGAGGAGGTTTAATCTCGGTAAGTTCCTCATTACAATTTTGAAGCATTGTAATATGTGTCTAATTTGTAATAAAAAAATTTAGAGGCATTCTTGTTCCATCATGGCCCAATAAATAAGTTTGGTGAAGAGATATATATGAATTTCTATACAATTTGTTTTAAAAGCGAGACATTATTGCTAATGTATTTGTCCTTGGTTTTTCTAGTCCATAATTTTTATTTAGTTCCTTCTATCATCGTTTAGAAATTCCATTTTTTAACTATAGAAGATGGATCTCTATATGCTACAATATTTTCACCATGCATATGGAAAAACCTCAATGATGCCAAATTTCATGATAAGAAATATTATTTCTTTGTGTTGTCACTCTTATTTATAATTGGATTTTATTTGAGTTACTTCAGCACTAAGTCCCTTCTTCAATTCTTACCCTTTAATCAAGTGTTATTGGTTAGTTAATAACATGTTAGGTATTTTAGAAAGACATTGATTTTCACAAAAAAAATTAAATTGTTAGTCATTTGATGAAGAAATGTTCATATTCTGATACAGATTGTATAGGGAACAAAATAAAACATGCATAAAAATATAGCAGAGAGAATAATAATATAATGAAAATTCAACTTCTATTAATGAATAAAATAGTAGAATCATGTAGAACACAAACTGGCTAGAATGGTGGTATCTTATCTCTGAATAGAAAGAAAGATATCGGCTATGCTCATTCAAAAAAATATAATACAAGAGGCCGAAAATATGTCCTTTTAACATAAAAAAAAAATCCTTAGAATAAAAACCTTTTAACATAAAGAAAGAATCCTTAGGGTAAAAAACTCTAACCCTAAGAGGTGAATCACAAGAAAGGTTTTTTTTGCCCCATACCCATGACCATATCAATGCACAACCATATTGTCAACCATACAACGAAGCTCTACAATTATCTATACATGTATCACATCATAGTTCATTATTCACAAAATAATGGTTAACATTAATGTTCTTAATCCATCACAAGCAATTTAACTCCATGGTTGTTTAAATAATTTGTGTTAAATTGTAAAAAAATAAGAAATTATTTAGTTTGAAATTGCTTTTTGATTTAGAAATAAAACTTAAAAATATTTTTGATTAGTTAAAAATATACTCTGTACTCGTTTATGAACTACTAAATCATTTAAAAAACATGGTTTTTTTTCAATAACAATAATAAATCATAATGTCTTAAAAATAAGAACAAGTAATGTAATGTTTGTCCTTCCTACTTAGTACTCTATTGACCACTTAGTAAATTTAAGTTGACTATTTTTAAGACTTAAATTTATTAGAAGAAATAAAAATCAAACATTAATTTAATATTCATAATAAGCTATCTAGCTTTAGCTTGATATATATGCAAGTTTCTTGGTTTCATGATTGACCACTTCGTGATAAGTTTACAACCTTTTTGAGACTTAACTTTATTTTAAGAAATAAAAAATCAAAACATTAAATCAATATTCATAATAAACTATCTAGTTTGATATATACACAAGTTTCTTGGTTTCATGGTTAAACAGATTTCCCAATTTTGTACGATATGAAATGTTTTTTCGTTTTCCCTTTAATTTTTTCATAGTAAATTATTTGTTATCTTATATTATTGAAGTTCTTTTTTAATATTTTAAAGTTGATTAAAAAAAAAAAAACACATTTTAAATATGTTATTATTTACAACACATTTTAGATATGTTATTATTTACAAATTTTGGAAGTCAATTGTCACTAGAGTTTATGAAACTGCATTTAAAAATAAAAAAAATAATATTTATTTTGTTGATTTTTTTTCTAATTTATATTATTTTTTTTGTAAATAAAGGGGTGGATCCTGTTATATTAAAATTGGCAAAAAACAAAATTGCAGGGGAGGCCAGCTGTCCCGCCTAAGAAAGAAACCGGGACAGTTGGGCACTCCAGTCCACGTGTTATCCTGTTTACAGAGTGAGCAAAATGCATTCATGATGTCTCTGCGACGCCCCGCCCGAAGGAAACCGGGACGCACAGGCAAAGTCTGAAAACTAGCTCTATTGCCTAAAGCTAAGAGACAACTGTAGTTTACTAGCTTAACGTTTAAACTGAAATAGATATACCATAAGCAAAGTCTAGAATGGCAAATCATATAACCTCTGAACCCTGGGGTGTGTCGTCGCCCATTGCTGAGTGCCTCCATCGAGCAGGGAAGGCGTAGACTCTGGCGCAGGTTGGGCACTGCTTCTTCGATGCGGCTCGCGAGTGGGATGCATAAAACATATCAATCCTTTGCTCTAGACGTGCCATGCGGAAGACCTGGTCCCCAAGCAGCTTTCGTATCTCGAAGAGGAGACTGAGAAGGTCCCAGTCCACTGAAGTATGC
>JZKD02S2018846.1:0-15293 GCA_000966675.3 Picea glauca | reverse complement strand
TGCGATATGAGGGGGGTTGTCCCCCCCCCTCTGCTCCCATACTCCCGCAGCAGTGGGGGCCGAAGGTTGAAGACGACTTCTGGTATGTGTTCTTGCTGGTGCTGTTTGGGTGATGTTCGGCCGCCGGAATCGTGCAGATCTAGGGTTTCCTCAGAGCCCCCGTTTTCTCCTCCCTGAAATCCCTCATCTCCCTCACCCTTCTAATTTATATTATTGTTTCAATTAAAAAATGTTATTTAAATGATAAAAAAATTAAATAAAAATTATATTTTTAAAACACACATTGTAATTAAGAACAAAATTATATATAAGCAATGTACGTTTCTTTTATATCCCATTAACTCTGGTTTTCTTCCTTTCCTCATCCCCGGGTCCTTCTCTCGCTCCTCTGGGTCCTGGTTTCGCCCAAAGAAGGCCATTGGTTGTTCTCGGTCGGTCTTCCTTATCTACTGGATCGAATCGTATAAAAGGAAAGATGGCTCGCCCAACAAAAGCGAAGGTGAAGGGGCATTAATAAGAAAAGTGTATTATTAATTAGTGGTTAATTATGTATTTTTTTTCTTTTCTAACTTCATACCACCCACTTCAAGAAGGGTCCACATCAACTAATTGTAATTATTATTTTTAATATATTAAAACTCCTCTTCATAAAGTCTCCACTAGTACCCATTATTACTATATCAAATAAGTTGTTCTTCTATTCATTAAGCCTTCTACACTATATTAGTGGTTCTTTTCATAGTTTATATTAAACTTTTCCTTTGTAAGTTATATTGGGAATGATCATTTCTCTCAACAACCTAAGTTAAATTTAATTGGTGCTGCACATAATTTGTTATAAAATTTTAGCTTACAATAATCTTTTGATAATACTTGGACATTTGTCTTTCTAACAACATAGTACTAAAACTTAGAAAAATGTTTCACACTTCTATTTATAACCAAATATTTGAAAGCTAAATTATAATAATAATGTATTAAATTATAATAATAATGTATTGTGTTTTCATATTTTTAATTATTATATATATTTTCAAAATACATTTTATTATTTAATAGAGAAATTAATATAAAGAATAAAAAAATAAAAATAAATTAATTTTTATTAAAAATAAAATAATGTATCATATATATTAAGTCTCTTCCACAAGATAAAAAAGAATTATACCAACTTGATTTACCATATATATTGATCGCTCTTTAATTAAGAGTACTCAAATCTTTAAAAGTCCAAACATTTTTGGAATATGGGGGCCTCAACAACAAGAACATCATATAGATCAATTTAAGGGCATCACATGTCACTTACAAGGAATTGAACGTGGGTGGGGAGAGTAACAACCATTCCTCCCAACCACCCAAGCTACATCCAAAGGACAATAATGGATTTTGACTTTCAAAGTACACCTTTTGAAGTTTTGAACTGTATGATATTTTGAAAACAAAAAATATATATTTATACCTAGATATTCTTAAAATTTAAAAATAAATGACAATAAAAATGTATATATACATACTATCATTTCGTCATAATCAATTTATATCCATGGCCTTTTGAAGGAATTACGTCTCACAATCAAAATCAAACACTAAATATTTAAAAAAACTCTATATAGGTGATTTCATCTACAACTATGTTAACCAATCTATAAAATTGAGGATATCCAAAATGATCCTTGTTCATTATGTTCAAAGACAAATCCATTCTTTCATTTATGTTTTCATCACTTACTATTTAATTACTTGAATTCTTTACAAAACAACAAATTTTCCCTAATTTGTTTAACCATTGGTCGAGTATTCATAATAATTTGTTTACATGAGGTTGTATTATAATGTCCCCAAGCTTAAATAAGGAATATTACTACACAAAATACACATAAATATACAAAAAAAATCCTACTAATTCATTTCTTCTAGCTCACCAACTACAAATTATGCACATATTTAACTGGATTTTGATGCTCATAATTAAATGAATCTACAACATCCTAAATGAACATGAATGTAGCTAATAGATCATCTATAACAACACATAAAACCATTTTCATTGATGAAGTAAAATGCAAAACCATAAGACTAATAAAAAAACTTAGATAATATATGAACACTTATCTTCAAAAGAAAGTTTTTTCAACCAGATTCTTGAGAAGGACGTTCCAACCAACCATAGACTTGTTTTTCCATATCTCAGTAGCAAGTCACCCCTAATCTGGGGCTAGGAATCCACAAAATAAGGGTGCCTCTCAGAGTCCACTCACAACTCAATATCTCACAACCCACTAATATTCTCCTACATTTATCTTAAATTTACTCTAGTTGTCTTCCTCTTGACCTGACCAACTCAAGAAATGCACCCCTTCTCTACTCTTAGTCCATCGAGCATCCTATTACTTTATAAATGTCTTTGTGGCTCAGGTAACTAGGAATATCTCTATTGGGAACTCAAGGGAACTCATTTCCATGAGAACTACTGAAAACCAACAATAGACATTTTTTTTTATAGTGCAACTCACTAAGGAGTACACTCTTTAGGCCTAACAACTTGGCTCTTCAATTTCCATTTCCAAAACACTCCAAAAGTTCTCCATTATGAACTCACCCAACCTTCTTGCTCTATCTCCAGTGCTATTTTTCTTATTCTCCCCTTGTTGTTCATGCAAAAACTCAATGTGAAAAATTGTCTATTTTCCCCATATGAATTTCCTTTATTTTCCGAAGAAATTTGAATGCTCACTCCATTATGCATTAATTAAATTAGGGATTATAGCAGGGATGTTTCATTATGATGCAGAAGCATCTCTCCACGTCAGCCAACTAGCTAGCCAGCCACGCCGGCGAATTAAAAAAAAAAAATGCACGCTAAAATAGAGGCGCAACCTCATCTAAATTTGAATTCAATGTAATTTAAATGCTTAGGTTGTTGAGCCAGGAAGTCGTGCCTTTGTGCAGGCTGTAGATAAGATCAGCCTTTAATGTTTGTATGGCTGAGATCTAGATCCGATTCTGGACTAGACAACCCATTCAATGTAATTGAATAGGGTAGGTGAATCTGGAGGGAAGAGCTCTAAGAGCCCCCTTAGGTAAAAGAGATTGGTAAGATCTCATTTTTGTAGAGAGAGTGAAGTTGAGTTGTAGAGCCAGAGAGTGCTCAGGAACACCTTGTAAAAATAGGCATTTTCCATTTTAATACAAAGAGCAATTTTTCCTGCATCATACTGTGTTATATGGATGTCTGTGTGTGTTCTTTTATGTTGTAGATGTATGTTATGTTGATGCATTTTGGAGGAGTTGTTTGGTTTAAAGCTTGAGAGGTCTTTGAGGTTTCATGTTAGGAGGGCATGACAGAGTACTGCAGACTCTGAATACCAGTGCACAGAGGATGCACTTTTGAATTCTGCGGGTTCAGACAAAGTCGTGCTGTGGCACAGAAAATGGAGTCAACAACTCAGGAGGAAGACCTCAAGGTTGTTGAATACCTTGGAGGCAAGGCTGTGTGGGAGAAGACACAGTTGCAGACATAATATCTAAGGAGTTTTGTAGAGCTCTGCCAGGTGGGCATTGAGCAGGTGCAAGAAGTGCACAGAGGAAGAACTCTATTGTGAGTTCATAAAAAAGACAAAATCTTTGAGGAGTTCTGTGAAGCTCTGCCAGGTGGGCATTGAGAAGGTGTATAGGTGTATAAGAGGACATAACTGCTGAATGTTCTGTGTGAAGATACTCTGCCAGGTGGGCATTTGAGTTAGTGTGCAGGAGGGCACATAAGAGAAAAGAATTCTTTGAGTTCTAGAGCTGGAGGAAGTATCCACTGGAGGATCTTCACTGGGTTGTTGAACACCCAGAAAGACTCAGCAAGAGGTTTCTTGAGCAAGAAGCTAGGAAGGCATTATATTCTCCATCTGTGGGAGAGAAGGAAGGAAGAAAAAATACCGTAAGGATCTGAGTATTCGCATAAGCTCATAAGAGATAGCACCTGCGTGTGCATGTGAGGACTCTACAAGGAGTGCAGTAGTCAAAGAATCCCTTGGGGATTTGAGAGTAAAGGCTCAGGAGGAGTCAGCATTTTCATACGCGCAGCGAAACTCAGAGTTGTGGATTTCACGGAGACAGAGCGCAAAGGTTGAGGCCTTTGAGACTTGGAAATTCTTCCAAGCATAGGAATAAAGTGTGAAAGCTCAGGAGAGAGCATAACCGTCGTTAGATCGGCTGGAGAGACAAGATCTGGGCCGTCGGTTTTCACGTCCAGGAAAGAGCACCCGAGGAAGCACATGGGAAGAAACGATCTGCACCGTTAGATCTGGAGAAAAAATCTCGTCAGCCTTCAGATTGGGTGAGAAGCGCACAAAGGAGAGGAGATTGTGGACCATTGGATGTTCACTCAGATACCCGTCAGCCGTTGGATTGGGAGAAGATGATCAGAGTTTAGTCTCTGGAGCACGCAGGAGAAAGGATATGAGACATCAGATCTAGAGCAGATACTCGTCAGCCATCGCATCTGTAGAAGTTGCGAGGGAGTTAAGTCCTCGTGAGCAGGAGAAGAAATCCCGACAAGAGGTGGAGCTATCGGGATATCGACACTTGGGAAATCGGGATTCTCGAGGACAAGAAAATTGAGACATTCCAAGTCTCGAAACACCGGAGCGATCTGGATTGTCCGTTAGCGGAGACACATGGCAGAGATCGAGCACCCATCGGTACTTTGGCACATCAGGAAATTGGCATTCCCGTGGACAAGAGATCAGGGAAATCCAGGTTGAAAACCCCGGCATAATCTGAGCCGTCTGTTCAGGGGGACAAGTGTCAGAGATCCAGAGAGAGTCGGGATATTGGCCATCGGGAAATCGGAGTTCCCGAGGTCGAAAGAACTGGGACATCACAAGTCTCGAAATCCTGAAGGAATTGGGACCGTCCATCTTGAGGAGGACGTGTGGCAGTAATCGGCGCCATCGGGGAAAGGCCCGACATGAAGTCATTGATCGATGTTTGGGCCATCGGGATATCGGGGATCCTGTAGACAAAGTGTTTATACATTTTGGAAACGCGAAGGCTGAAACCCCAATGAGTGGAAGCCAGCTGTCAACATGACGGAAAGGAAAGAAGGAGTCATTGAGGGGGCCAACTGTCAACGTATCAAGGAAAGAAGGAGCCATCGTTTAAGGGGGGCCAGCTGTCAGCCAGTCGGGATTCAAGGATCGGTAATCTCGTGAGCCAATTCATTTTGGCAATGGAAAGTCCAAAACCCCGACGAGAATATAAGACCAAGGTCACGGGGACAACGATCATATTGGCCAAGAGCTTAGCCAGGAGGGCTAACGTTTAGGGAGCGCATCGAGATTTGAGGAATCGCGAGTCCTGAGGATGTTTGTATTTTGGCATTGAAAAGTCTGAAACCCTGATGGGGAACAAGGCTGTGGTCTTGTGAGTTAAGGGTCACATGGACCAAGAGCTTATCCTAGAGGGCTAATGGGAAAAAGAGCTCATCAGGAATTTGAAGTCCAAAAACCTCAACAGAAAGACATAAGGTTGCGGTCTTATGGGAAGCGGTCGCATGGACCAAAGGGCATATCTAGAGGGTCTAAGTCTAGGCAGAGAGCTCATCGGTGATCGGGGGTTCAAGAGGTAAAGAACTTTTGATGACGGGGAACACGAAACCCCGAAACCCGAGCGTACATTCCCTGTGGATAATTTGTCCATGGTCGTTCAGAAGGTTGTGACAGGGTGAAGAAAAGACCTGTGGGTCAATTTTAGAAGGGATTCCATTTGGGAGTCCAAGGAGCTAATTCGGCTCAAAAAGAGAATTTTTGAACGATCTTGAGAGCAGGAGGTGCGTGCAGAGACCCGACGGGGTATGCGTGTGCATCCTCACTACGTCAAGTGGTATCAGAGCGAGAAATATATTTGTATACTTCAAGTAGAGAGGAGAAGGTAGGTGAAAGAAGACAGAGCATTGGGGGACTGTGTAAGGATTGTTTGCAGGTAGGCAACAATCGAGAAGGCAGTTAGAGAGACTATAGGAAGATGAAGATGGTAGAACTCTTAGTGCGGAATGACAACAACAGGTTTGCTAGGAAGGCAAACAGAGGCACCAATATGGCTATTAAAGGCCATAGGTATGCTGGGAGGAAAGAGCTATGGAGCCAAGAGGACATGGATGAAGAGCTCGCATATATAAAGAGAGAATTGGTGAGGCTCGAATTGAAGCCGCGACAAGGTAAGAAGACGGTTGAGGTATGTGAACCAGAGACTGGGAGAGGTCTCAATGATTTTGAAAATGAACTGGGATCAACTAAGGATCTCAAGAGCTACCATGAGGGCAGAGAGGGAATTTCACATTGCCAGCTGGGCAATGAAAGGAGATCGTTGTGGGATCTCGAAGACTGTCAGGAGGGCATCGAAAGCATCTTAAACTGCCAGGTGAGAAGAGATGAGAATTTGAGACCATCTAAAGGTCTCATGGACTCGAAGGCAAGTTCAATTCAGCAAGGAGTGCTGATGAAGATGGGATCGATTGATCTCATAATCTTCCAGGAGAGCAGCAGAGACATCCCATATTTCCAGGTGGGCAGGGATGAGCAGGTGAATTTGGATCAACCCGAGAAGTTGACAGAGAAGATGAGACTGTCTGAGGGTCTCATAAATTCAGAGATGGATTTAGATCAGCGGATGCAGCTGACAAAGGAGGAAGATATGAGAAGTATTCTGATGATTGGGGGATTTGGAATATTCCAACCATTTGCCCAGGAGGAGGCAAAAGTCTGTGTTGCAGATGATGCGGCAACAGCAGAAGAACAGTCACAGCTGACGATGACTGTCAGGAAAGCGGAAGAATTGGAGCAGACTTTGGAAGCTACCCAAGCAGATGAAGAAAATGAGCATTCTAAGGAGTGTCTCAACATATTCATCCAGGAAGCTGTAGCACTGAAGCTAACAGCAAAAGAAGCAGAAGAGGATGATGAGCATTCTGAGAAATGACTCAACATTTTCAGCCAAGAAGATGAAGATATTGCAATGTGGGAGTTTGCAACAAAAGAAGAAGAAGAGGCAGACAACATTTGTTTGGCTGATCTGTGGGAATAGATTGAAGCCCTGGAAGAGAGGGTGAAAGTGTAGGGCATGCACATCCAATAGGTGAAGTTGGAAGCTGAGGAAGGAGGCATGGGAGATCATGATGATCTGCCCATGTGATGAAAATTTTTTCAGCTGAGGAGACTGCAAAAGCAGAGCCAGCCATGGGAGAAGCTGGATGTAGTGATCGAAGAGATCATGGAGCTGATGATCTGATCAACAGAAACTGCCAGCGAGGAGAGGCTGAGTAGAAAGGAAGTAGAAGCAGCAGCAACAACATAATGGAGCAGATGGAAAGCTCCAAAGACTTATTTTGGATCCAGGAGGATTCCAACAGCTTAGAGGGGAAGAGCATGAGCAGGAGCTCATGATTTTGCAGCTGAGGAGTTTGATGCAGGAGCATCTCTCCACGTCATCCAACCAGCTAGCTAGCCACGCCAGTGAATTCAAAAAAAAAACACATGCTAAAAGAGAGGCGCAACCTCATCTAAATTTGAATTCAATGTAATTTAAATGCTTAGGCTGTTGAGCCAGGAAGTCGTGCCTTTGTGCAGGCTATAGATAAGATCGGCCTTTAATGTTTGTATGGCTGAGATCTAGATCTGATTCTGGACTAGACAGCCCATTCAATGTAATTGAATAGGGTAGGTGAATCTGGATGGAAGCGCTCTAAGAGCCCCCTCAGGTAAAAGAGATTGGTAAGATCTCATTTTGGTAGAGAGAGTGAAGTTGAGTTGTAGAGCCAGAGAGTGCTCAGGAACACCTTGTAAAAATAGGCATTTTCCATTTTAATACAAAGAGAAGTTTTTCCTGCATCATACTGTGTTATATGGATGTTTGTGTGTGTTCTTTTATTGTGTAGATGTATGTTATGTTGATGCATTCTGCAGTAGTTGTTTGGTTTCGGGCTTGAGAGGTCTTTGAGGTTTCATGTCAGGAGGGCATGACAGAGTACTGTGGACTCTGAATACCAGTGCACAGAGGATGCACTTCTGAATTCTGTGGGTTCAGACAAAGGCATGCTACGGCACAGAAACTGGAGTCAACAACTCAGGAGGAAGACCTCAAGGTTGCTGAATACCTTAGAGGCAAGGCTGTGTGGGAGAAGACACAGTTGTAGATAGAATCTATGAGGAGTTCTGTAGAGCTCTGCCAGGTGGGAATTGAGCAGGTGCAAGGAGTGCACAGAGAAAGAACTATGTTGTGAGTTCAGACAAAAGACAGAATCTATGAGCAGTTCTGTGAAGCTCTGCCAGGTGGGCATTAAGCAGGTGTATAGGTGCACAAGAGGACATAACTGTTGAACGTTCTGTGAGAAGATACTCTTCCAGGTGGGCATTTGAGTTAGTGTGAAGGCAGGCACATAAGAGAAAAGAATTCTTTGAGTTCTAGAGCTGGAGGAAGTATCCACTGGAGGATCTTCACTGGGTTGTTGAACACCCAGAAAGACTCAGCAAGAGGTTGCTTGAGCAGGAAGCCAGGAAGGCATTATATTCTCCATCTGTGGGAGAGAAGGAAGGAAGACAAAATCCTGTAAGGATTTGAGTATTCGTAGAAGCTTAGAAGAGATAGCACCTACGTGTGCATGTGAGGACTCTACAAGGAGTGCAATAGTCAAAGAATCCCTTGGGGATTCGAGAGTAAAGGCTCAAGAGGAGTCAACATTTTTATATGCACAACAAAACTTAGAGTCGTGGAGTTCACAGAGACAGGGCACAAAGGTTGAGGCCTTTGAGACTTGGAAATTCTTCCAAGCATAGGAAGAAAGTGCACAAGCTCAGGAGGGAGCACAGCCGCCATCAGATCGGCTGGAGAGACAAGATATGGGCCATCGGTTTTCACGTCCAGGAAATAGCACCCGAGGAAGCAGATGGGAAGAAACGATCTGCACCATCAGATCTAGAGAAAAAATCTCGTCAGCCGTCAGATTGGGCGAGAAGGGCACAGAGGAGAGGAGATTATGGACCGTCGGATGTTCAATCAGATACCCATTAGCCATTGGATCGGGAGAAGATGATCAGAGTTTAGTCTCTGGAGAACGCAGGAGAAAGGATCCGAGCCGTCAGATCTGGAGCAGATACCCGTCAGCCGTCGGATCTGCAGAAGTTGCGAGGGAGTTAAGTCCTCATGACCAGGAGAAGAAATCCCGACAAGAGGTGGAGCTATCGGGATATCAGCACTTGAGAAATTGGGATTCTCGAGGACAAGAAAATTGAGACATTCCAAGTCTCAAAACACCGGAGCGATCTGGACCATCCGTTAGCGGAGACACATGGCGAAGATCGAGCACCCATTGGTACTTTGGCGCATCAGGAAATTGACATTCTCGTGGATAAGAGATCGAGGAAATCCAGGTTGAAAACCCCGGCATAATCTGAGCCATCCGTTCAGGGGGACAAGTGTCAGAGATCCGGAGAGAGTCGGGATATTGGCCATCGGGAAATCGTAGTTCCCGAGGTTGAAAGAACTGGGACATCATAAGTCTCGAAATCGCAGAGGAATCGGAACCGTCCATCTTGAGGAGGAAGTGTGGCAGTAATCGGCGCCATCGGGAAAAGGCCCGACATGAAGTCATTGATAGGTGTTTGGGCCATTGGGATATCGGGGATCCCATAGACAAAGTGTTTACGCACTTTGGAAACGCAAAGGCTGAAACCCCGATGAGTGGAAGCCATCTGTCAGCACGACGGAAAGGAAAGAAGGAGTCACTGAGGGGGCTAGCTGTCAGCGTATCGAGGAAGGAAGGAGCCTCCGTTTAAGGGGGGCCAGCTGTCAGCCAGTCAGGATTCGAGGATCAGTAATCCCGTGAGCCAATGCATTTTGGCATTTGAAACCCCAAAACCCCAACGGGAATATAAGACCGAGGTCACGGGGACAACGGTCATATTGGCCAAGAGCTTAGCCAGGAGGGCTAACATGTAGGGAGCGCATCGAGATTCGAGGAATAGTGAGTCCTGAGGACGTTTGTATTTTGGCATTGAAAAGTCCAAAACCTCTATGGGGAGCAAGGCTGTGGTCTTGTGAGTTAAGGGTCACGTGGACCAAGAGCTTAGCCTAGAGGGATAACGGGAAAAAGAGCTCATTGGGAATTTGAAGTCCAAAAGCCCCGACAGAAAGACATAAGGTTGCGGTCTTATGGGAAGCGGTCGCATGGACCAAAGGGCATAGCCAGAGGGGCTAAGGCCAGGTGGAGATCTCATCGGTGATTGTGGGTTCAAGAGGTAAAGAACTCTTGACGACGGGGAACACGAAACCCCGAAACCCAATAGTACATTCTCTATGGAGAATTTGTCCATGGTCGTTCAGAAGGCCGTGATAGGGTGAAGAAAAGACC
Source organism: Picea glauca (assembly GCA_000966675.3). Lineage (NCBI taxonomy): Eukaryota > Viridiplantae > Streptophyta > Pinopsida > Pinales > Pinaceae > Picea > Picea glauca. Next base: position 4,894 of record JZKD02S2018846.1, on the reverse strand, counting down.
TGTGGGTCAATTTTAGAAGGGATTCCATTTGGGAGTCCAAGGAGCTAATTCGACTTGAAAAGGGAATTTTTGAATGATCCTGAGAGCAGGAGGTGCATGCAGAGACCCGGCGGGGTATGCGTGTGCGTCCTCACTACGTCACATTATCCCTCCCCTACAGTTGTGCACCATCCTTAGTTCCTAGCACCATGCCAAAATACATATACAAATTTACATCATAATATTCAAAAAATAAAACTATGAAATATGTTTACCCTCCAACAGTGGTTCCAAAAATAATATCTTGTTCTTATCAATATACTGACCTAAGGAATGTTCCACATTCATTTCTCTCATTTGATGTTCCTACACCATTCTTTTATCAATACTCTCAGTGCAAGTGACCAAAAATTCATAGAAGTGGTTCTATAACTCTAGCTTCCCCATAATGGAGTCTTGAAATTTTGGCTTTTATTTTCTTCAAAATTGACAAAACTTTGTGGTTATTCCACACAGTTTCTTCATGATCCCATGTTGCATCTTCAGTACCATAGTAGGTCCATTGAACCATTACCATCCATATGACTTTTTTATAGATAAATTTGACTTTCTAGTCTAGGATGCATATTGGTCCCAACCAGAAATTGTAATGTCCCCACTTTGGGACATCATCACAGGGTAGAGACTTATGATGACCAAAGTAGCCAGATGAATGTTATAGTGAGTACACGGGTATTTGAGAGGCATTGTGGGGTCCAGTTGGCATTTATCATCATATTCCATCATTATGAGCCATTCTGCACAGGTTGGCTTTGGTTTCGTTCCATTATGACGATTTCCATGATTTTGACTATTTTGAGCTATAAGTTAATTAAAATCACTGACGAGGGCATTTTGGGCACATTACTTGGAGGAACCTCTCAGTGTAATAGCTCATTGGAATTGGGAGGAGAAACACTACAGGATGGGATGGCTAGAAGTGACTTTCAGTGGCCAGGGANCATCTAAAAGGTAGATCAACAAAGTGTTTGACGAAATACCTCACTCAGAAAAAGTTTTAAAAAGACACCAAAACAGTGATGATCCTTGCATAATGGCTTGGGATCATTATAGAAATCCCCTTCATTTTCCACCTAGATCATAGTCTAATCAATCATGTGATTAGAATTAGGCACATATTTTTTTAATAATGACACATGAAAAACATTACACACTCTCATGGATGTAGGGAATTCTAGAATGTAGGAAATTGGCCCTATCTTTTGTAATATTTCTATTGGCCCACACTATCTTGTTGCCATCTTTGGGCAACAACCCAATCTTATCAAATTTCTTTTTCACTTTCACTTTTAGAAAAACATGTTCTCCCACTTTAAAATATCTAAAAAAATTGTTCTTGTTTTCATAGTGTTTATGTATGTCCTAGGAAGCCTTTAGATTATTCCTAATCTTTGACATCTGCTCTTCCATTTCCTACAACAAATCTGGCCCAATTATTACTCTATCTATTGGGTTATCCCAACTCACTGATGTGTTACACTTCCTTCCATACAATGCTTCAAATTGGCTCATTTTTAATGAGGCTTGATACCCATTATTGTAAGCAAATTCTACTAAGTGGATATATTCTTCCCACTTTGATGGCCAGTCCATCGCATACTGCATTTTGAGCATGTCTTGAATTATTTTGTCGATCCTTTATGTTTTCCCATTTGAATCTAGGTGATACGTTGTACTGAGATTTAAATTTGTTCCAAAGCCGTTGAACAAACCTTTCCAAAAATTGGATGTAAACTTTGGATTTTTTTCTGAAACAATTGGATTAGGCAATCCATGTAGTCCGAAAACTTATTTCATGTATGTCTATGCAATGTTTGTTTCCTTATTTGTGGTCTTGACAAAAATAAAATTTGTATCTTTTATTAAATTATCCACCACCACCATGATGGAATCATGTTGCTTCACTATCTTGGACAATTTTGTAATGAAATCAATTGTAACTACTTCCCATTTCCACTCTGGAATGAAAAATGTTTGTAGAAGCCTCACTGGACTTCTATTCTCCATTTTCACCTTTTGGCATTCTAGGAACCTGGATATGCAATTAGCCACTTCTTTCTTATTTTTTTCCCAAAAGTATTGGCTTTGTATAGTTGGAATTTCTTCATGATATCCCTAGTTCCTAGCATATGAATTCAGAACAACTTGCTTTGAAATAAGATTTACTTGTGAACCACTATCAACAAGTGTATCAATATTAGTGTGCTTTGAGATAACTCGTAAATGAAATAGGTCATTTATTTTCCTTCCATCATGAATTACATTAGCCTTTGAAGAATAAGTATGTGAATTGAAACTTGCAACAAAATATTTACCTTTGATGCCCATAGTTGTAACCTTAGTTTCACCCTCATAAACTGATCCAAGATCTTGAACTATGGTCATGGTCTTCTCTTTACCCTTTCTAGGTTGATCCCACTTTGGATTCAACTCTGGATGCAACTTCCAACAATGCTTCTCATCATGTCCTTTCTTCTCGTAGTGAGAACATGTAGGATTTTTCTCTTCATCCTTCTTCATTGTAGCTATGTTCTTACTCTTCCGTTTTCCTTTCAGTTTTTCCTTGAATTCATGTGGCTCCTTTGAAACATCCTCAACAACATGTGTTCCTTTGTTTCCTTCAACATGAGTAGCTTGTATTGATACTTTTTCAGTATTAGTAGGATTAAACATCAATATACACTACAAGGAAAAGACCTTTTAGTGAAGGTTATAGCGGAGGTTTCTAGTGTTACAAAATTGGAAACAATTGTAAAAAAAACCTATGGTACAACATATTTTATTGATAGCAGATGTTTTTGCAGATACTATAATGAAATTTGATTATAACTAAAAAAATATAGACAAACGAAGGTGTTAGTGGATGTTTAAAAATTGGTGCATTTGTATAAGTCATAAGCATTGGTGCATACATACACCTACAACACCTGTGTTGTACACATTATGTCAAGCATTGGGGCAGTAAAATATGAAAGCACCAGGGTAGTAAAATATTTAAGCATCAGGGCATTTGTCTTATAAGCACCTGGGATGTAACATCAAAACATATTGGGAGACTTGAAAATAATTAATCACCAAGGATTTGGCATAGAAAGTACCAGTGCGTTATTAATAAGAAGGCATCGCTGTTGTATAAAATAATATGCATCGGTGTATTATAGGAAAAAAATCCCCGGTGCATTAAAAATCGAAAGCACTGGTGCTTTGCAGTAACAAACAAGCCCAGTGCTTATCAATAACACGATAGCGCTGGTGCGCATCAATAACACATATGCACCAGTGCTTCGTATAAGATTAATGCACCAATGGCCAAATTGTAAATATAATCTTGTGGTATTAAATTAATATTGAAACCAATGCTAATTGATTACATAAAAGAACTGGTGCAAATTTCATATGCAATGCACCGGTGATTTTTAATATTAAATGCACCGATGAGATTAATAATTAAAATACACAGAGAAACATCGACCTATGATAGTGCAATTATTGTTATTTTTTAATTCCATTATTTATCAAAAAATTTACATATATCTTATATTTTGATTAGTAAATTTGGATATGATGTTTGGATTAATTTGTTATATCATCACATTTTCCATCTCTTCATTACAATATTTAATCAACGATGTAACATTTCACAACGACATTGGACAACATAATAGAATAAATTAAAACATATTTTATTATATGAATAAGAGGGTCTTTGCCATACAAAATGGGACACTTATTGGAAATCCCTTTTCTTTCAATTGGAACACTATTTACATTAAATTAAACAAAATGTCTAATTTTCACAGACAATTATTTCAAAAAAATACAATTGTAGCTTCATTCATATCCAAATATATTGGTCATCATTCATCACTGGAACCGATTGTTAGTGCTCGAGCTACTTCCATGCCTTGGGATCTTTTGCTGAATGTTTGGTTGATTGTCTCGATTGTTTTGTTCTTATTGAAGTTCCATCCACAAACATAAAAATAAATTGTAATGACTCTATCTACATTGGTGAGAATAATGAAAATTGAAATAAATAATATACATGAATGTAAATTGAAAAGCGACATAACTCCAAAGAAAGAAGTGACTCATGAATCAGACACATATGTTCAAAATCAAATCCCATGCCTTGTTTCAACAATTCTTATGTTGGCTCAGTTCCATACTTTGTTTCTTGCAAGTTTTATACCCCATAATAAATCATAGATTTAATATAAAGTACTTTTTTTGTTTCATTAATTATAAAATGATAGAAGTTAAACAACATAGATTATACTTACAAATTTCACAATTATTTTTTGATATGCCAACATATACTCACAACCCTTAATTAACCCAATGTCAAACAATTTTTATGATGGCTCTTCTTCGTATGTTAGCACCCGTTTGAAGACATTCAAGGATGGTTGTTGTAAAACAACTTAAAATATACAAAAAAATAACTTAAGTTGTTATAAGAAAATAAAAATTACTCACAAACTTTACTATCAACCCTTTTCTTCCCTGTCGTCTAGTCTTATGTGCAAAATGAATTCCATTTTATTTCATTTTATTTAAGAGAAAATTTGAAAATTAATGTTTAATGTTTAATTAATTATTTGTACCTAATAGAAAAATTCAATGACTATAGACATTTGAAGCACGTTGTTGTTGACCATCTCCTTGTACACTTTTTTGGACATTTCTACTAGCATATTTTGTATATCATCTCGTTGGTCCTCTGGTATTTTCATAATTTTCTTGAAAAGATAACATGACAATAAAGCATTTTTATATTGATATATGAAAACTAAATATCACAAAATTGATATATTAATAAATGAATACTTTGTAATATATATATATATATATA
>JZKD02S2018845.1:1304722-1316053 GCA_000966675.3 Picea glauca | reverse complement strand
TGTCAATCACATCATAGTCAATATATAAGGTCCAACATAAAAAAGGTCCAGATCACTTGCGAGCAAGTGTCCTCAAAGAATAAGTGTCCTCAGTGCGCCAGAGCGGGATGTTACAATGTGCGACTTGTAAAGGTCCCTTTCCATAAAGATCGAGTCCTGTTAGAAAAGGGGAATTCATGTTCCAGAGATTGAGGAAAGTTGCTAGGATAAAGGTCACGTCGAAAGGTATAATGAACATCATCACCTAATTATGAAGTCAGAAAGGTGAAAAATCACGATGATCCCATCATGTATACTCTACTTCTCTTATCATTTGTACTTTTCACACTTCAAATTGTACCCATCCCATGATTTTGCTATGCAAAACTTCAACCTTCTTCCAAACTTCTTATTCCCATGGATTTATCGTCATATTCCATGATTCCATTCCTTATCAGTTCAAGTATAAATACTGGTCACCCTGTATGCATCTCCTTTACTTTTAGGGTTTGTGCGTTGTCTATGGTTTTTTCTGTATGCTCTGGAGCCTTTCGCTGTGTTAAATTTGATTTCCATTGTTCGTATTGAAATTCTATTGATTCAAGTTGTCATGTCTCCTTCATCGTTTTCAGTCACTATTTAAATTCTATTGGAGTTCGCTGCAAACTAGTGTGTTGGATGCTATTTCTTCTCGCGATCATCCTTTCTTCTTTGGAATTTCCTCCCGTCGTGCTTAATTTCTCACAGCGCCTGAATCCCCTATCTCGTGACAAGTCTCCAAGTACTTCGCCACTGGGTTAGAATTTTTTGTCGTGATTTCCTACCGTTACAAGCCTCTGCGCTAAAATTTTCCATCGCACCTTACTACTGCACCATGAACTCCTATGGTTGATTTTGTTTGTCATGCAAAGATTACATGATTTACTTTCTGACAGTCTTTGCGAAGTTCGTCATTCTTATTTTCCGCACAGAGAGGGTTTTACAGTTCATTACTGCCCCTGTGAGCTAAATATATACTGGCATAATGGAAACATCCCAAATCATAATGAAGAAGGCGAGAAGTGGCAGGGCTGTGAGGTGAAAATATCAAAGGGTACAATGTGAAGATGGATGAGTAGTTCTCCCTCAATTTTACTGGGGTTCGCGTGACCATTGTGAGAATCACCTTTTGAGTGATGGAGGAAACTCTTTCAGTTGCGACGAAGATCCCTCCGCACAGTGAAAAATTGTTTAAAGGCATGCCCTTAGAAATTTTGTGCTATAAAGAATTTATCAAGCCCAACTTTATAAATAGGAAAATTGGAGTCGACGTTCCAATCCAGTACCTCCGGAAGCCTTTACAAAATATTCTAAAGGTAATCAAAAGATATTTCACCTGTGAAGGAAGGTTTGATAGGGTGTACCCATATCACAACAGGTTGTTGATACACTTCACAGGGGAAAAACCTTTTAATCTATCTTTCTTCTTGCACCGAAGCTTAGAAAAGATGGAAGACAACATCCAGGCCGAGGTTGACCGACCGAGGAACAATTTATCCCATTTTTCATTAATCAAGCTATTTGTAGTCAAAGAATTGATGCATTTGAACAAATACTGGGATTCATTTATGATTTTGGCTGACATCCCCAGAGACCCCAAAGGAGAAATTCCCCTATCTACGAGGGAAACAACATTCCATAGCGCGGAGGCAAGAAAGGAAGATGTCATGGGAAATGGAAAGGAGGTAGAAGACTCATCATCCCACCAGCCAACACCCCAGAAAAGAGGTATTCCAACGTTGATTAACAAGCCCGAGGAGATCTAAGCTCCCTGTGAACCGTGCACCCAGTCCACTGCCAAGAGATTACTCATGAACACAGTTCGTCTAGATCCTGTTGAAGGTTAAAGCATGGGAATTGGTGAAAGGCGGAGGAGTTCAGGTGATGAAAACATGAAGGTTCAGGAGTTGTTGCAACAGCTGAATCAAGCACAACTCGCTATCGCCGAACTGTATCAAAAAAAAAGATAATGAAGAAGATAATTGATAGAAAGGACTATTGAAATGCCAATGTCACAGAGACGAGCATGGAATGTAAATTGGCTCAAAAGACGACTCAGAGAGGCACACAACATAATTATCCAACTACAGGAGGAACATAGGGTGTCAAAAGAAATAATCACAGATCATTTCAAGGAATGCAGACCGACCATGGATAACTCCCATGCAACTCTCACTAGAGCTCAAGAGAAACTGAAAGGAAACATGGTCTTGTGGAGACAATTGAAGAATCTAAGAAAACAAAACTTGTCTCTTAGAAAAACACTCAGAGTTTTAAGATTTTAGGTGAGGCCAGGGGCATGAGCAAGACAACCTCATTTTTATTTTATTTTATCGGGCATGGAATATTTCTTCTTGCATATCCCATTTCTTTCCAGTAACAAGTGGTCTGACGCGACACCTATGCAGTGAATATTCATCGTACATATGCTGTAAACTTACTTACTGAGGAGGGAAGGTATAAATGAAATGCATACTATTTTTGGAAGAGATGCATGGTCCCCCAACCGTTGTTGTCACCTGGGGTTGCATGAGCCACTGCAAATGAACATTCGCTACACCAACTCACCATATGCACGCTATATCTAGTGATCACACAACATCAACCTGATCCTGTTATACAAAGGTGACAGAGTTTCCAACAATGCGCTCTATTACTCGGACACCCCTTGAAATAAAACATCTATTTATCACAACCTGATGACCAAATCTTACTCATGACCGAATGATTGAGACAAATGTGTCAGTTATGTTATGATGGCATGCAATCAGGTTTCTATTTCTAGTAAACTCTATTGAAAAGGTTTTCTAGGGGGGAAGTAATCAAATCTGAGATTCTAGGGGAATGTAGTTTGAGGCATAACAACCTGAGAGGGGGATTATTTTTCTATATATTGTATCTTTTGGATGTAATTCGGGTTGGAAAAGCAGTGTAGACAAAGGACTCTTGAATATAATATTTGAATCTGATGGAAATAATAATGTAGAGGTCCTGAATATTTGACATAAAGTTTCTACTGGTGGTGGTTTGATGTATTGTGATCCTATATATGTATGTACTTCTTGTTTCATGTAAATTCATGTCTATTCCCTTTGTTTAAATTGGAACATTTAATGAGTTTAAAATTCATCGCGCAGTACTTTAGAATCAACCATTTAAACTCTGTGTTTTTCTTCTAAGTAAGTTAGAATTCATCTTTAATGGTGCTCTAATTTTCTTTATGTTCCCCTTTCTTCCGCCATACCTAAAGGCATTAAAACTAAAAGACCATTTCCTATTTATCCTTTATCCTCTCAAAGATTCCCTTACCAGTCATTGATTTCTCTCATTTTTAGAGGGTTGACTCCATAGCCCAAAGTTCTATATTTCCTTGCCAAAAAAACCAGAAAACACTTCTCAAACATATAAATCTAGCCGATAATCCAAAGTTATTATCTATCAGATACTAGGTCTCAAAGAGATCCCTCTCTAGATTGGAAAGGCTAGTTTCTAGTCTTAAATTTGGTTTCTAGGTTACCTTGGTAGTGCGTTTCTCTTCAGCCCAACAATTTACCAAGTGATAACAACCCCATAGGCACTAGCATATTCAATCTTCAAGGACTAAAGAAGGTCTCTCCTGAGACACCATGAGAATAAAAGAGACCATTGGTATTATGTAGGGTTTGAAGGAATAAAACATATAGGAATACTTCATGAATTGGTTAGTCAATCATTCATAACTACCACAAGATACTATGTAGAATAATATAAAATATGCATACATTCAAGTCATAACTCATTAGATGCAGAGATAAATATGCTTGATGTTGTACTCATTCATTTAATTCATTCGAAGCAATGAGATACAATAGGGTTGCATCCTTCTTAAAGTGCATTGACATTAAAAACATAGATGATCCATACTCTTAGATATCGATCTAATTTCTCTCTCATACACAACAAAACTAGACATAACAAGAAGTGAAAACTAAAAATAACTTGAGCTCTAGATTGTCTATCTCTCACATAATAATGAACTATCTCTTTAATCAAAATCCCAACCCTTACATATCTGAATGCACCCCCCCATATCTTCCACGAAGCATGGAAATCATAAAAAAATTGCAAGCTCACCCATAACCTCGACTGTGACTAGTCGGGTTGTTACAAAAAAAATTACAATGATTTCTGAATATCTTTTCAGATTAGGTTTGTGTGTGGTTTCTTTAATTCCTTATGCATAGTACAAAATGGATTGACACATGTAGTGAATCCTTGGCTTGGTGCATAAATTGAAACTTGGTGCTGGGAAGTGCATATTCTTGAGTGCATGAGAAGTGATGACTTGTGGCACTTGCACGCAGGCTCTACCAATCCTTAGGTTCCAACATGTCCCCATGATCCAGGTGGATATTGGTGGCCACCCACTTATTCAAACTAGCTCCTCTTGATATTTTTTAGCTCAACACGTTCTTCTGTAAATCTTTGTAATTATGGGTTCTACACTTCCAGGGCTATCTGAATCCCTACACATCTTCTAGGTGGATATTGGTGGATGCCCACCTAATCCAATTGGCTTATTTTGGAAGTTTTTATATTAGTACATTTTTCTGTACTTCCAGGGCTGTTTTGGGGCCCTAAATAGTGTTTTTTTGGCTTTCCACAATCAAACTATAGATGGAGTTATATTTTGATGGCATAATGTGTAGTTCTCTAAAATACCTTTCAAACGGTCTATCACATGCTTAAAATGGAGGTCGTATGCAAAAGTTACGACCCCGAGAAGTTGAGGTACCAACTTACCTATCGGGCCCACATAACGTTTGGCATTTGATCTCCTAGGGTTAGTTTTTTTGATGTCTAGGGTTTTAGAATTCATGAGTAATGTTAAAAATGCCTTTGGAGCCTCATTGTAATCATTCTTCTCAGATGGATGCATGTAGCAGCCACATCTCTTCTTAGAGATAACTACCACTATTCGAGCAAGTTGTTTTCAGTTATGAAGTTTTACAATTTCAACCTATTTTATTTATTCAATAGAATTTATTGTTTACCGGATATATGTTGTTTTTCTCCATATCTCCATGTTATTGTATTCAGTTTGTTATTCATTTTGTTTCGCTCATAAATCTGGATCCCCCCAACACTATTAGTTGGCTCATTCTTGAGCTAACAATGCTTCTTGGTCGATAGCTCCTAAATGAATTTGCTAATTCCATTGGATGGACTCTGAACATTAAATACTTAGTGGGTGACTTCCCCCCATAATACTCGATTTCCAATATGTCCCTTAAGGTATGTACCTGTTTTCAACAATGTCCTTCACTGCCATAATTGTTGTGCTTCATGGGGAATTGTCGCCATAACTAATTCCAATTCCCTAGGATTTCGTCACCTATCCTAGTGATAACTACCTACCTCTTCAATGTTGTATTCACATGCATCCTGGTAGCTAACTTTCATGTCTTGTTGTTCCATCCTTTGGTTTGTACTCTAGAATTTATACCTTAATCTCTTCTAAATATTCGAAATCCATTTTTGGGTAAGACCTGTCTTGTCCCTCTTTATTGTTCTAGACTGTCTACTCCACCTAGTTATTACGTTGATTATATTTACTATACCTAAGTCCTATTCTAATTGTGCATAGTCCCCGTCTACTAGGAACTCTCATCCTACAATGGTTATGTCATCACCATGCATTCGACCCTAGTGGGATGTGACACATCTTCAGTCTAATTTGGTTCATGAACTCTCACCATGGATGTTCGTTGAGTTTTTCTATTTTCACCTTTCCAATTGGACCAGTGTACCAACCTTGGGATGGTTTTTATCTTTGCATGTGCAACTAATGTTGTGGGTTGGATTTTACCACTATATTGTAGTACAGATAGTCAATGTTTTGTGTGATTTCATTGGGTCACTTCAGAATACTTGGTGTATTAAGGAATATCCTTGACCATCCAGTGTCTTTCATAGTAATTTATATGTTCATGAGGAAATTCAGTACCCTTGTATCAGTTCACCAATTCAAAGTATACCATGGGTTGGAAAATTACCTTAATACATTCCACTACCTACACCCATTCCTGTAGATATGCATAGTGCATTTCCCACCAACGTGCACATGTTCCTTTAACTAGTGCATCCATATCTTGTACCCTTTGGGTTTCTGGAACCATATCTATCATTTTTTCTAAGAATGTGTCTATCGAGTCTATTCCATCAAACCTTAGTACATCACACAACTTTGATTTGATCCAGTGCACTACCTTGGTGATTCATGTGCATATCCTAGTTGATACGTCATATAAATTATTTTTCCATCTGTCCATAGGATCATCCGAATATGTTCCATAGGAGTGAATGATTCTCCAACTTAGTTTTCCATCAGCTATTGGATTGACATAATCCTCCCTGTTCCCTATGATAATATATATATTTTCTATGATGGAACTTTGTGCATCCTCATTATATATGTCACCCTTATTTAGATCCAATGGTGCAATAACACACAAGGTATTTGTCTTGAAGGACATATACCACTTCTTCAAGCTCAACACTRCATTGTTATCAAATTCCCAATCAATGCCAAGTAGAGMTAGATAAGGGTTTGAGTAATCCATAATCTCAATCACCTTAAATTTTTCTTTGTTCTTTACCCCCTCAATTTTCACTTCCACATTCTTTGTCCTTCCAATAYGATAGATTCTATATTGGTTGGAAAACTTGAGTTGAATAGGGGACCATAACAAGTTTGGTTTACCCATAAAATACCAATATTTMTTTGGAAACATGTTCACGTCATATCCCAGGTCCAACATGACAACGTCCATCTCATACTTTYTRAGCTCAGTTGTCATTTTAAATTTTATTCCTGTAYGCTTATGTCTTMTCACCTAGYGCACATCTTATTCTAGTAGCAGTGTAGAAATAACYATTGTGGTATCCTCTTCCCCCATACATCTTCTTAACACGTGGGTTAATTTATTTATAGMTTCRGGTTCACTTAACATCTTAAGGAAATAACACAAKAAGTCACTTGGTTTTCTRATTCRTCCTCATGGTATGTGTTGCACTATGTTTCCTCTTCTACTGTATGTCACATCTCTTCACACATTCCWCTTCCATTTCCTTTTGTGGTGCACATTGTACTTCCTTGYGCATGTGAGCTTCTTCCAACTCCCTCTGTGTACTGCACTGCAAATAKTCACGCACTYRGGCTTATTTTAATGMTATTTGCRCTATGCGYTGCAATTCCTTSTGTGTATTGGCTTTKTCGAMTTCCCTCTATGTATCACATACAAACTTATTGTTCTGTGCTATGTCAAACTTTGGAGGTGTTTGTGTTTCTTTTATGATATTCCCTTTTATATTCTGACCTAAAATTTCTCCTCATTCTAAGTTGACTCATGTACAAATGCCTCCTTGGGTTACCACCTATACGAAAACTTCTTATTTTGTCTTTTGACCTTAGCATGCCTTTGTAGTCACCATATAGTAGTGCTCCTTATCTTCCCATTTTCCAAACAAATCTAGGAAATCCTCCATGACATGATTTACGCTGTGGAAATACCCACATAGTGCACGTGGCTTGGTACAAAATTGCAACAAGTGGCCTACTTTTGCACACTAGAAGCAAGTAGGTGGTATTCCTCCACCACCACAATATCCTCTTCCTCTTCCTCATCCATATCCTCCTCTATGGATTCCTTGGTATCATCCTATATCAAAGCCTACACAATCTCCAACCTTCTATTCTTATTGGACCCAAAAATTGTTTTTAGTGTGCTCCTGCATTAGCTGTAGAGACCAAAAGTTATTCACATCATGGGCCATAGATTCTCAAAACTCACAAAATGGAGTGTGTGTAGTCTTTTGATACTTCTATAGTGTTGGGAAATGGGGGTGTTATATGTCCCCATTGTCTACAAATATCACACCACTTGGTTTGTGGTTTGGTTGGAAACGCATTCGACATGCATGTCACCATGTAGCTCCCCAATGTATGGAAATTGCTCCTATGGTGACCTTTTATGTATTACATAGCACACCAAACATTCTCGCACACCACCTTAGCCTTAGCCATATATTGTAGTTTCATGGTGAGGTTTGAGAGCTGAGATTGTACTTGCACCATCCCTACTAATGTTTCTCCACCTCCTGGCATAGCTTCTAGGCACATCAAAATTTCCATGACCTTTGCCTAGGTTGTCACTTTCTGTTGGGTAAGTGAGACCTGGATATGGGTTAGGAGTCTTGCAATAAACCATTCTCAATGTTGGATGTATTAGATCTAAAATGTTAGTCTGTCCAACAATGTTTTGAATTGATGGTCATAGTCCCACACACTTTCTGCATCTTACTTCTTGATCTCTTAATCTCAGTGATGTACTATGATTTTGACTTAGGCTTATGGAATTCCCTAATTATATCTCTCTTTATCTTTGTCAGGGACCTTGATTGTTGCACTAGTGCAATATCCTTGTACTTCATGTACCACATCAATGCTCTATCTTTGAAGGTGGTATCCAGATGGACAATCTTGTATGCCTCATTTATGAATCTGTCACATACCCACTCTGGCATAATAAATTTTTCGTCGATTACTCGAGGATCAGAATCCCTGAGATACTTACAGGGGCCTAGTGTCAGCTAGTTCCTCATATGTACACTTCCATGTGATTGTGGGTCATGACTACGGGCTGAACTAGTATGGCATCTTTTCACACTTCACAACTCAGTGCTACCAAAACATTGAGTCTTTCGACTCTGCAAACCCCGAAGCTCGAAACAGTGGAATGCCAAACCCCGACAGGGTTAGCGAGTGGCAAGTTTCCCACTTGGGGTCTTGTCCACATGACCTTGTTCCATGTCCACGTGCTAAATCGACAAAGCACTTACCGGATTTTTGCGATTTGGGGAATTTCAATGCGATGTCTCTTCCTCTCCCTTTCAAATCCCTGAAACTCTGTAATCTTTGAAGTCCCCCCCCCCAAAGGGAGATCAATGACTATAAGCCTCCCCTGATCCGACGGTCCTGGCCGTATCAGGATTTCAGTAATTGGGAGTTCGAAATGAAAGAGAGTCAAGTCTTTTGACTCTTCAAACCCCAAAACCCAATACTCGAGTTCTTGTATGAGATCCAATGACTCTCGATGTCTTGGATCCAACGGTTCAGATATTTTCGGAGTTTCATGGACTAGGAGTTCACGATGCAATGACTTCAAAACTCTTGTCACTTCAATCCCCAAATCCCGATATGGGGATTCATGTAGGAGATCAACGGTCCTCGAGGATTTGGATCCAATGGTCCATGGGATTTCAGGGATTTCCCCGAACTCGGACCGCTCACCACGTGTCTCCTCCGATGGACGATCTAGATCCCTTTTAGGACTCCTCCTTTCTGCCACAGAGTGCATCGAGGTTTTGGGTACCAGGATTTCGTGACTTGAGAAGACAAGGATTCTTTCCCTTTGGTTTCCCGGGTGCCGAAACGCCAAAATGCCGACCGACATCCACATGTCCCTCCGATGGATAGCTAGGAACTTTACCCATGATCAACCATTATGATCTTTTTAGGATGATCAACAGTCACTATCAAATCCTAGATTTCTCAAACTTATTCACACTTAAACTGATTTAGGGTTTCGTTTATCAGGATTTCGCGACTTGCGACCCCAGTGACATAGATCCTTTGTCAATTCGAATCCCTGGTATCTGAAATACTGATGGACTCTCGACCTTTGCCACGTGTCCTCCACGGATGGATGGTCTAGATCTAGTCCCTCCGATGGATAGCTGGGAACTTTACCCATGATCAACCGTTATGATCTTTTCAGGATAATCAACAGTCACTATCAAATCCTGGATTTCTCAAACTTATTCACACTTAAACTGATTCAGGGTTTTGTTTATCAGGATTTCCCGACTTGTGACCCCAGTGACATAGATCCTTTGTCAATTCGAATCCCCGGTATCTGAAATACCGATGGACTCTCGACCTTTGCCACGTGTCCTCCACGGATGGACGGTCCAGATCTATTTCGAGCCTTCCACCATGGAGTGTCCCGATCTCTCATCATCGGGACTTCCGAAATCCCGAAGGCCAAAGCCCTGATATCAACTCCTCTTTTGGGACTTTCGCCTCTATTCACGAGGCTTAACCCTCATGCATCTCCTGACAGCTCCAACAACTATCGGGTTTTCTAACTAAGATCTGATGGTTTAGATCTGTCCCACGTTGTGCACTCTCCCACTGCTCCCTGGATGTGGAAAAACCAACGGTCTAGATACTCCCATGGAACTTGGGGATCTACGGTCCCGATTTCTTCGCTACTCACGAAGTTAAAGGAAAAGGGGTTAAGGCATTTAACACCATCGTTTCTTCCTCCAATCTAATAGTCGTAAATGGCCACAGATCTTTTGATAGGTTCTCATCCGTCAATCGATTCTTATCCCTACGCGGCTATTTCGAGATTTTGAGAGGCCCATTCTTCCTTGTACAAGATTTCTAAGACTTGCACCTTCAAATCCTTTTTTTCAGGTTCTTGGTAAGTTTTCCAAGAGAGGGTATCTCTGTGGAGATATTTATTCTAGGTAATCCTGGAGACGAATAAGGGAATAGATTTCCCGAAAGCAGACTTGAAGTCCAAGTTAGATCGGTATACATATATATAAATCTATCTATAAACATAAGCTATGTGGATCTATTCCAGGTATTCCTGGAAATGAATAAGGGTATAGATTTTTTAAGAACAGACTTGAAGTCTGACTTAGATCGGTAAGCATATAAATAGCAATTCATAAAACATAATCCATACGTGGTCTTTCCATTATAAGCATGCAACCACCATTTCTAGTCAAAACACCACACAGACAGTCTTATGCTCAAACCATTCATAAATTGCACAGACTATGAGCATACATATCAGCATATAAACTTCAAGATACAAGATATAAAACACTTATCAGAAATGACACCATGTGTGATTGCAACTGCTGAGAGGGGTGCTCATTTCCACCCAATCGTAGGCTCAGTGACTCCCAACAGATTTACCACTAGCCACCCCCGAGCTGAGACCACGATGCTGCGAGACTACGTCTCTGTTTTCCAGTGACCGAGAATGAAGGTTACTCTCCTTCTTCTCTGCTATCACTCACTTTGTATTCTTCCAGAGTTATCCTCTTCCCCTCGCATCTCCCCTTGATCCCACACTCTTCTTGCCTTTACTCCTTTCGGTGAGGTTGCTTGTGGCACGATCTTCCTCGCGGTGGTTAGGTTTGAGGACTCTACAGATGGGCAGTTCACCCCCATCGCTCATTACTCATGAGGAT
>JZKD02S2018845.1:1286558-1304712 GCA_000966675.3 Picea glauca | reverse complement strand
TAAAGTATTTTTCACCTTTTAAGCCCTTTGTTGTAGTTGGTCCAACTAGATCAGTGTGCACAATTTCCAGTGGTCTTGTTGTTGAATATTCCTTTGATTTGAACCTGGTATTTGTGTGTTTTCCTTGTTGACAATGCTTGCATAAAGTGTTGGTTGGTTTCATGATCTGGGACATTTCATTGACTGCTTCTCTTTTTCTGACTTTGACAAGGTTATCAAAATGCATGTGACCCATTCTTCTATACCATAGCTAACTTTCATCTTCCTTTTCTAGACAACACTTTTCATTTCCAATTTCACTTAACATATATATGTTGTTTGAAGTTCTTGCAGCTGTACCGACCAATTTCCTTGGACCTTCTTTTCTTATCTCACACTTTTCTGAATCGAAAGTAAGTTTATGCCCTTGGTCACACATTTGACTCACACTTAGAAGATTATGTTTCATATCTTCTACCAATAGAACATTTTGTACCTTTTCATTCTTGTTCCCAATTCAGACTATGCCTTCTCCAATGATTTTGGATGAATTATCATTTCCAAAAGAGACTGATCCATTTTTTTCTTTTCATAATGTAAGAAATCTATCTTTATCACCTGTCATGTGTTTTGAACATCCACTGTCAACATATCAACCGTGTTTCTTCAACTTAGCTTGTAGAGCGATTGTGCATTCTTCATTGTTATATTGATCTTTCTTTCTTATCCATGTCATTTTCTGAGGTTCTTATCTGTGACTCTTGTTATTATGTTGAGGTTCTTTAGGAGGGACTGTCATTCTGCAATCCTTGGCCATGTGTCCAAAATTTTTACATTTGTAACATTCCACTTCAGTGCTCAAAGATTCAAACCTGTTGTAACTTCTTCATTGTGTGTCACTAGGTCTCCTTGAATAATCCCTTTGTGTGTAACTCTCAAAGTTGTTACTGTTCATGTTGTTAGCTCTGCAATTCACAACTTTATGTCCAAAATTATTACATGCATAACATAAACCAAAAAATACAGTTTGATACCTGGGAATTGAAGATCTTCTGAAAGGAGGTGCTCTTATGAATCCTTCTTCTTAGTGAGGCCTATCTATCTGTTGTTGATTCTGAAATCAGAATCTTCTTAGTGGAGGAGTGTCCCTGTAATATTCCTTGTATATCTTCCTATCGTCTTTGATTGTTTCTGCATAGCTCTTTGGATTTGTTTCTTGATTTGTTGTTTTGGAGCTTGATACATTTTCTGTCTGATTGTATCCAAGTCCAGATTTGTCAAGATGAGATTTTTGACTATTGATAATGTCATCTAGAACTTTTGAGCTATTCTGCATATTTTTCTTTTGAATATCATTTCTTAGTGTGACAACCTCTGCTTCCAAGTTTCCAATGATCTTGTCCTTTTCTTCTANCGAAAGTAATTTTATGACCTTGGTCACACATTTGACTCACACTTAGAAGATTATGTTTCATATCTTCTACCAATAGAACATTTTGTGCCTTTTCATTCTTGTTCCCAATTCGGACTGTGCCTTCTCCAATGATTTTGGATGAATTATCATTTCCGAAAGAGACTGATCCATTTTTTTCTTTTCATAATGTAAGAAATCTATCTTTATCACCTGTCATGTGTTTTGAACATCCATTGTCAACATATCAACCGTGTTTCTTCAACTTAGCTTGTAGAGCGATTGTGCATTCTTCATTGTTATACTGATCTTTCTTTCTTATCCATGTCGTTTTCTGAGGTTCTTATCTGTGACTCTTGTTATTCTGTTGAGGTTCTTTAGGAGGGACTGTCATTCTGCAATCCTTGGCCATGTGTCCAAAATTGTTACATTTGTAACATTCCACTTCAGTGCTCAAAGATTCAAACCTGTTGTAACTTCTTCATTGTGTGTCACTAGGTCTTCTTGAATAATCCCTTTGTGTGTAACTCTCAAAGTGGTTACTGTTCATGTTGTTAGCTCTGCAATTCACAACTTTATGTCCAAAATTATTACATGCATAACATAAACCAAAAAATACAATTTGATAACTGGGAATTGAAGATCTTCTGAAAGGAGGTGCTCTTATGAATCCTTCTTCTTCGTGAGGCCTATCTATCTGTTGTTGATTCTGAAATCAGAATCTTCTTGGTGGAGGAGTGTCCCTGTAATATTCCTTGTATATCTTCCTATCGACTTTTATTGTTTCCGCATAGCTCTTTGGATTTGTTTCTTGATCTGTTGTTTTGGAGCTTGATACATTTTCTGTCTGATTGTATCCAAGTCCAGATTTGTCAAGATGAGATTTTTGACTATTGATAATGTCATCCAGAACTTTTGAGCTATTCTGCATATTTTTCTTTTGAATATCATTTCTTAGTGTGACAACCTCTGCTTCCAAGTTTCCAATGATCTTGTCCTTTTCTTCTAGTTGTTCTTTGAGTGCTTCTTCAATTCTTTTATCTTCTTTTATTTGAACCTTCAATTTTGTGATCATTTGTTCTAGTTCTCGAGTGTCATTTTTCTTGTCTAGTTCTACTTGTAGTTTCTTTTTTTTCTTCTTTTCTCTTTTGATAACTTCTATGGCACACATTAATTATTCTCAATAGTCAACTTCTACCTCTTCAATTTCTTCTTCGACTTCTTCACATTCTTCTTCGGCTTCTTCATATTCTTCTTCAGAGTCTTCTTTGTCAGAGTATTTTACTGCCATGAATAGAACTCTTCCTATCTCATTGTCACTGACTTCATCTTCATCTGATGATGAGATGTCTTCTTTGGTGTATAAGATTTTCTTGAAAACTTTCTTTGTAGTTNCACATGACTAATCATTACACCCTTTTCTTGATTCCAAGGGCCAGACCCACTACTTGATTATTTTGACCCATTCATTATTAGGTCATTGACATCACATGCTTTGAAACATGAACTATGACTCATCTAGGACTAACTCTAACTGTAAAAATCACAGTGCTAACAGATGGCTCCAATGGGGATGTTATCCTTCCAGTGAGGTGGCAAAGAAAAACATACTAGTTGCCTAACCATTGGGTTTTATTTTACTTAAATACTCTAAAA
Organism: Picea glauca; assembly: GCA_000966675.3. Lineage (NCBI taxonomy): Eukaryota > Viridiplantae > Streptophyta > Pinopsida > Pinales > Pinaceae > Picea > Picea glauca. The sequence goes on along the minus strand of JZKD02S2018845.1, from coordinate 1,301,666 downwards.
TGATGAAAAATACTCATCCCAGACCTCCTTGACACAGCTATGACCAGACTCAGCATAAAATTAGGGCCTTCACTTCAATATTCAATTTTTTGTTGACTACTGACTCAAAACGCTTTCTCTGAAAATAAAAATGGTTATTTACAATGACATGAAAAGACTAAAAAAATTTGTTAAACAAGATAATGTTTAAGAAAAATGTCATTCACAAGTCCCCCACCAATGAGATCTCCATTAAGATCTTATAGAAAATAGGCATTGTTCTTGTGGTACATGGTGATCCTGAATGGCCCCATCCAAAGATGATCAAACTTCCCATGCATCCCTTTATCTTTATTTCTCGCGTCCCACTTTAGTACCAAATCATTCACCTTAAAATTCTCCTCTTTGGTGTGTTTGTTGAAAATTATTTTCATTTTGTCCTGGTGTAGTTGTGATTTGTTGAAGACTCAGTATCTCATTTACTACGCATGGAACAATTGGTTTGTTCTCCTTTGAGAATCGTTTGGTTCAACTTCTTTCTCTTGCAACAATATCCTCACTGGAAATACCAATGAGGTGGGAAAAATTGCCTGTGTACCATATACAATTTGGAAAGGTGATGTGGAGATGTAATTTTTAGTGGTGATTTTGTCAGCCCATAACGCATAGGTAAGATTTTTGTGCCAAGATTTCTTGTTGTCCTGCAGAAGCTTTTTAATAATCTTGGTCAAACTTTTTTTAGATGACTCTACCAATCCATTACCTTGTGGGTAATAAGTTGTAGAATGGCCCAGAGCTATGTTATAATCACTGCAGAATTTCTTGATCTTCTTAGACTTGAGTTTCTCTTCATTTTCAATGATGATCTTGACTGGTCAATCGAATCTAAACAAGATATTACTCTCTAAAAACTGAATGATAATTGTGTCAGCAACTTGCTTTATGTGGACCTCTTCAATCCATTTGGTGAAGTAGTCTATGGCCGTCAGTATCCACCTATACTGAGTTGAATATGGCGGATGAATTTATCCTATAAAATTCAAACCCCATTGCATAAACGATGCTTCGACATAGATAGGTTTTAAAGGCAGGGGTTGCATATTTCTTTTCCCATCGAATATCTGGCATTCATGGAAGTTGGAAACTTCCTTGTATACATCAGAAAAAATACTGGCTAATAGAACTCTTCCCTCAAGATTTTGTGTGCAACGGTATTCCAATAATGATGCCCCCCACAGTCTCCTTTGTGAAACTCCTTAATATACTTTTTCATATCTTCCTCCAGCAAAAACATTAGTAAGATCCTAGCTAGATCCTTCCAATACAAAGAATTGTCAAGAATGCAAAACTTAGTTGCTTTCAACTTCAAAAATATGGATTTGGTTTTTCTCAATCTAGGAGGATATTTTAAATTCCTTAACACATAAATAATGTTAGTGTACCAAGGATAATCAATGAAATTTTGAGATACCTGTGGGACCACTTCTTGTGTATTTTCTGGCAAATCAGCAATAAAATTGATCCCCAAAACATCACAATTTGACTGTGCCATTAATTTTGTGAGCCCTTGACCCTTAATCAGCTTTGTAGGATTGATTTCTAGGTCATACTCCAACATTGTTGTGATCCATTTTCCCCTTCTCCCTTCAGGATCAGGCTAAGTCAAAATATCCTTCACAGAATTGCTAAGCACATGAGCAATGACATGGGAATGCGATATATAAGTTTTGAATTCTTTAAAGGCCTTCACCAAGGAACATGATTTTTTTTCCATGATGCCATACCTTAGTGGGGAATGTCTCAATGTCCTACTAAAATAATATATGAGATTTTCAAAGTTCTGCTCATTGTTTTGCAAACAAACACCAGCAATGGTGTGTTCTGAGGAAAAGGAAAATAAAATAAAGTCCTTTGCAAAATTCGGGTTGGTTAACAATGGAGAGTTGGTCAGTGCCACTTTAATATCTTCAAACGACTTCCTAGCTTCAGGATTCCATTTTATTTCATTGTCTTTCCTTAGCATATTTGTGATATTCTATATGATCTCAGCTAGGTTGGGAATGAACCTCCTCAAAAAATTTACCTTTCCTAGGAAAGATTGTACCTCTTTCTTTCTCATGGGAGTGTCGATCTTCAGAATTCCTTCCACTCTGTTGGGGTCTACTTTTATGCATTCCTTTGAAATGATGTGTCCAAGCAATTTTCCTTCTTGCATCCCAAATTTTGATTTTTTTGGATTTAACGAGATGCCAAACTTTCTACATTTCTGGAAAACATTTCTTAGATGTTCGAGATGTTTATCATAGAAATATGAAAACACAATGATATCATCCAAGTAAATCACAATAAACTTATCCTTCTCATCGGCAAAGGCTATGTCCATGGTCCTTTGGAAAGTCTCTCCAACATTCATAATCACAAAAAGAATTTTTTCATACATGAAAGTACCCCAATGTATTGTAAAAGTTGTCTTCTCTCGGTCATCAGGGAGCACCATAATCTGGTTGTATCCAAAGAATCCGTCAAGCATTGACATCTTCTGAGATCCCACCACCTTCTGTAGGATGTAATCCATATTAGGAAGTGGATAATTGTCTTTGAGGGACACCCTTTTTAGATTCTGAAAGTCTACACACAATATTATCTCACCACTTTTATTCCTGACAGACACAAGGTTAGCCACCCACTTGGAAAATCTTAAGGAAAAAATAGTCTTGGCATCAAATAGTTTCCTTACCTCCTTTTCAATCAATGGAAACAATAGAGTGTTGATTCATCTCAACTTTTGCTTGAACGGTTTCAGATCATCCTTGATGGGAATTACATGTTGAATTACCTTAGTGTCATAGACCTTCAAATATTCATAACTCCATGCAAAGACATCAGGGAAGTATTTCATAAGGATGATATACCTCTATCTGATTTATGGGCTGAGTGTTTTTGGCAGTCTGATGATCTTGGGATCTTCTTGAGTTTCGATGTTTCAATCTTCTATATCCTCATCGTTCGTGGTGATTTTAAGATTTTTGGCTACATCATTTTCGTCAAGAAGCTTTTCTAATGGGACCAAGCCTTTGGGAATAATGTTATTTTTCAATTGCACTATATCTCTTCCAGCTATCTGATTCTGAAAAAGGTTATTATTGTAGAACACAACTGTGTCTTCATTTTATTCATAACAACACTCATCATCAATATACATTAGAAAATTCATCACTCATTTCGAGGAATATTTCTACATGTGTATCATCTTCAAACACTTGCCAATATTTAACATTATTAGGTACTGAAGGCCTATGTTTGACTTCAATTTCATACTTCTTATTTGGAAAAATTGGAATTTTGAAAACCGAAGTTGAAGTAGCTAAAGCATCTGCAATTTTATTTTGTCCTCTAGGAATCACTGGAAAAATGTAATCTGAAAACTATTCAAGGATATCAAGAACTAAATTTCTATATGCTCTCAATCTAGGATTCTTGGAATGATATATACCCTTTACCTGGTTAATGATGATCTTGTAATCCCCATGTACAGTTATCCTTCTAGCACCCAATTCCTTTAAAGTCTTCAAACCCAAAATCAGTGCCTCATAGTTGGCCATATTATTGGTACAATCAAAAGAAATCTTGTAAGAACAGAGTTGTGTACCCACTTTGGGAGGGTTAATCCATAAACTAGCTCCCACTCCTTCCCTGCTAACAACTCCATCAAAGCTCATATTCCACATTTTATTTTCTGTGTTGTTTTTACGATCTGTAATTTCCTATGTTCGATGCTCGGTTTTGTCTTCAATAGTCATGACATTTGTTGGATTCCCCTCTTCAAAAATCAAGTTATTATAAAAAAATAGAGAATCTTGCTTCAGTGTCAACAGATTAAATAGGATGATTATTTGGTTGGTTTTTTCTACTCACCATGTACTTGAGCATCACTTCTCTATACAATCTCCTTTCTTGGCCAAAAATTGGGATAGTAGTATACGGCATATCCATTTGCAAGGTTCTCTTTAATTTTGTAGCCCAAGATCTAGATAACAACATGCCAAATTTTGGAGGTATGTCAGCAACCACCACGTCCATGACCATATTTTTCAATGGGATTTGAGACAATGATACAACCAAATCTTTGATCAAACCCAAGCATTTCACCTTCCTTGAGTCTAAAGAGAAAATATCTTTATAAGGTCTTGTAATGTCCAGTCCTAACTCATCCATGACCACCTTGGGAATGAGATTATGTGATGCGTCTGAATCTAACATGGCATTATGTAAGGTCATGTCATGAATTTTAAGGCTATCATAGAAAGGAGGAACATCATCAGCATCGCCACTCTCTTACACGCATGGGCCAAACAAGATGGAAAGGTGTTCATCTTGTATATTCAAAGTGTTAGGAGATTCTTCCATCTTTAGCATTTTAATGATCTGATTTCTATATTCTCCATTCTTGATCAGCTCATTAAACGGAACAGAGATTTTGATTTTAGCCATTTCACTTTCAAAATTAAACGGAGATGGAGTTTTTTCTACCTCTTTGACGACCACTTTATTTCCTCTGGTGATTTGTTTATGGGTTCTTCCTTTGATTTTACTTTCTCCATTACATTCCTTACTAGATTATCTTTCTTCGATTGGCTTGAAGAAGGGGTGTTCATCTAAAGTCCCCTTGTAGGATTCGCCTTTGGAAGCTCTGTAGTCGCCTTTTTACTTATTAGGTTATACTTCTTCTGAAACTACATAATAGAATTGTGATATCCTTTCCTAAACTCTTATATTTCCGATGACAACATATCATCATTCTCTAACATAAACCCATCCCTCGCATCCATAAATTGACCATGCTCTCCTTTTGTTAAGAACATGTATGTTTTTGTATCGTCGTAGAAATGCATCTGGTCTTGGATTATTTGATCAATAGTTTTTTTGGAAAGGAGGTTTTATCTACTGATCACCTTGATCTCTGTGGTCTCTTTTCCTGATCTATGGAACTGGGTCTCTTCTAAAATTTTGATTTCTAGGTTGAAGATAGTTTTTCTCCCTAATGGTAGGCTTGTTCTCCATGGACATCCTTTCCATGAGTCTTTCCATAGTCTTCATCATCAAGTCAAATTTTTCATCTGATGATTGAGATGTAGATGGATGCGCTTCCCATTTGGGATTCTTCCCATTTCTGTCAAAATTATGTTTGATCTTCCCTGATGCCATCAGATTTACTTCAACTTCAATCACGTCACTCATCATATCATCTAATGTATTAGATATTCTTTCTCTTAACAGCAGGGCAAATTCACTGTCAAAATAATCATCATATTGAAGTTGGGTAGCTCAGGGAGGAGGTTTGACTTCTGTGTAAATTGAATTATAAACTTTCATGAATCTGGTCGAGAAATCTTACATTGTTTCATTTGGTGATCTTTTTATATTATTGTACTCAGTTACTAAATGAAGAGGATTCTTTTTATCACCCCATTTGGCAAGAAACGATGTTTCAAAAGATGTAAAATCAAGGATACTCATTGTTGGAAGGGCTTTGAACCATTTTCTGACCTCCCCTGAGAGACTCTGCACAAAAAATCTCATTTTTTCATCCTCATGATCTACCTCTTCTAGGTCAAAAAAATCATTAAACCAATCTAAGTGTTTTTGGGCTGAAGCATTTCCTTTAGCATCATATAATTTAATTCTTTGATTATAATTCTGAGGCAAATCATGTAATTGGGTCGNCACATGACTAATCATTACACCCTTTTCTTGATTCCAAGGGCCAGACCCACTACTTGATTATTTTGACCCATTCATTATTAGGTCATTGACATCACATGCTTTGAAACATGAACTATGACTCATCTAGGACTAACTCTAACTGTAAAAATCACAGTGCTAACAGATGGCTCCAATGGGGATGTTATCCTTCCAGTGAGGTGGCAAAGAAAAACATACTAGTTGCCTAACCATTGGGTTTTATTTTACTTAAATACTCTAAAATGATGAAAAATACTCATCCCAGACCTCCTTGACACAGCTATGACCAGACTCAGCATAAAATTAGGGCCTTCACTTCAATATTCAATTTTTTGTTGACTACTGACTCAAAACGCTTTCTCTGAAAATAAAAATGGTTATTTACAATGACATGAAAAGACTAAAAAAATTTGTTAAACAAGATAATGTTTAAGAAAAATGTCATTCACAAGCCCCCCACCAATGATATCTCCATTAAGCTCTTGTAGAAAATAGGCATTGTTCTTGTGGTACATGGTGATCCTGAATGGCCCCATCCAAAGATGATCAAACTTCCCATGCATCCCTTTATCTTTATTTCTCGCATCCCACTTTAGTACCAAATCATTCACCTTAAAATTCTCCTCTTTGGTGTGTTTGTTGAAAATTATTTTCATTTTGTCCTGGTGTAGTTGTGATTTGTTGAAGACTCGGTCTCTCATTTACTATGCATGGAACAATTGGTTTGTTCTCCTTTGAGGATCGTTTGGTTCAACTTCTTTCTCTTGCAACAATATCGTCACTGGAAATACCAATGAGGTGGGAAAAATTGCCTCTGTACCATATACAATTTGGAAAGGTGATGTGGAGATGTAATTTTTAGTGGTGATTTTGTCGGCCCATAACGCATAGGTAAGATTTTTGTGCCAAGCTTTCTTGTTGTCCTGCAGAAGATTTTTAATAATCCTGGTCAAAAAAAATTTAGATGACTCTACCAATCCATTACCTTGTGGGTAATAAGTTGTGGAATGGCCCAGAGCTATGTTATAATCACCACAGAATTTCTCAATCTTCTTAGACTTGAGTTTCTCTTCATTTTCAATGATGATCTTGACTGGTCAATCGAATCTAAACAAGATATTACTCTCTAAAAACTGAATGATAATTGTGTCAGCAGCTTGCTTTATGTGGACCTCTTCAATCCATTTGATGAAGTAGTCTATGGCCGTCAGTATCCACCTATACTGAGTTGAAGATGGAGGATGAATTTATCCTATAAAATTCAAACCCCATTGCATAAACGATGCTTCAACATAGATAGGTTTTAAAGGTAGGGGTTTCATATTTCTTTTCCCATCGAATATCTGGCATTCATGGAAGTTGGAAACTTCCTTGTATACATCAGAAAAAATACTGTCTAATAGAACTCTTCCCTCAAGATTTTGTGTGCAACGGTATTCCAATAATGATGCCCCCCACAGTCTCCTTTGTGAAACTCCTTAATATCCATTTTCATATCTTCCTCTAGCAAAAACATTAGTAAGATCCTAGCTAGATCCTTCCAATACAGAGAATTGTCAAGAATGCAAAACTTAGTTGCTTTCAACTTCAAAAATATGGATTTGGTTTTTCTCAATCTAGGAGGATATTTTAAATTCCTTAACACATAAATAATGTTAGCGTACCAAGGATAATCAATGAAATTTTGAGATACCCGTGGGACCACTTCTTGTGTATTTTCCGGCAAATCAGCAATAAAATTGATCCCCAAAACATCACAATTTGACTGTGCCATTAATTTTGTGAGCCCTTGACCCTTAATCAGCTTTGTAGGATTGATTTCTAGGTCATACTCCAACATTGTTGTGATCCATTTTCCCCTTCTCCCTTCAGGATCAGGCTAAGTCAAAATATCCTTCACAGAATTGCTAAGCACATGAGCAATGACATGGGAATGCGATATATAAGTTTTGAATTCTTTAAAGGCCTTCACCAAGGAACATGATTTTTTTTCCATGATGCCATACCTTAGTGGGGAATGTCTCAATGTCCTACTAAAATAATATATGAGATTTTCAAAGTTCTGCTCATTGTTTTGCAAACAAACACCAGCAATGGTGTGTTCTGAGGAAAAGGAAAATAAAATAAAGTCCTTTGCAAAATTCGGGTTGGTTAACAATGGAGAGTTGGTCAGTGCCACTTTAATATCTTCAAACGACTTCCTAGCTTCAGGATTCCATTTTATTTCATTGTCTTTCCTTAGCATATTTGTGATATTCTATATGATCTCAGCTAGGTTGGGAATGAACCTCCTCAAAAAATTTACCTTTCCTAGGAAAGATTGTACCTCTTTCTTTCTCATGGGAGTGTCGATCTTCAGAATTCCTTCCACTCTGTTGGGGTCTACTTTTATGCATTCCTTTGAAATGATGTGTCCAAGCAATTTTCCTTCTTGCATCCCAAATTTTGATTTTTTTGGATTTAACGAGATGCCAAACTTTCTACATTTCTGGAAAACATTTCTTAGATGTTCGAGATGTTTATCATAGAAATATGAAAACACAATGATATCATCCAAGTAAATCACAATAAACTTATCCTTCTCATCGGCAAAGGCTATGTCCATGGTCCTTTGGAAAGTCTCTCCAACATTCATAATCACAAAAAGAATTTTTTCATACATGAAAGTACCCCAATGTATTGTAAAAGTTGTCTTCTCTCGGTCATCAGGGAGCACCATAATCTGGTTGTATCCAAAGAATCCGTCAAGCATTGACATCTTCTGAGATCCCACCACCTTCTGTAGGATGTAATCCATATTAGGAAGTGGATAATTGTCTTTGAGGGACACCCTTTTTAGATTCTGAAAGTCTACACACAATATTATCTCACCACTTTTATTCCTGACAGACACAAGGTTAGCCACCCACTTGGAAAATCTTAAGGAAAAAATAGTCTTGGCATCAAATAGTTTCCTTACCTCCTTTTCAATCAATGGAAACAATAGAGTGTTGATTCATCTCAACTTTTGCTTGAACGGTTTCAGATCATCCTTGATGGGAATTACATGTTGAATTACCTTAGTGTCATAGACCTTCAAATATTCATAACTCCATGCAAAGACATCAGGGAAGTATTTCATAAGGATGATATACCTCTATCTGATTTATGGGCTGAGTGTTTTTGGCAGTCTGATGATCTTGGGATCTTCTTGAGTTTCGATGTTTCAATCTTCTATATCCTCATCGTTCGTGGTGATTTTAAGATTTTTGGCTACATCATTTTCGTCAAGAAGCTTTTCTAATGGGACCAAGCCTTTGGGAATAATGTTATTTTTCAATTGCACTATATCTCTTCCAGCTATCTGATTCTGAAAAAGGTTATTATTGTAGAACACAACTGTGTCTTCATTTTATTCATAACAACACTCATCATCAATATACATTAGAAAATTCATCACTCATTTCGAGGAATATTTCTACATGTGTATCATCTTCAAACACTTGCCAATATTTAACATTATTAGGTACTGAAGGCCTATGTTTGACTTCAATTTCATACTTCTTATTTGGAAAAATTGGAATTTTGAAAACCGAAGTTGAAGTAGCTAAAGCATCTGCAATTTTATTTTGTCCTCTAGGAATCACTGGAAAAATGTAATCTGAAAACTATTCAAGGATATCAAGAACTAAATTTCTATATGCTCTCAATCTAGGATTCTTGGAATGATATATACCCTTTACCTGGTTAATGATGATCTTGTAATCCCCATGTACAGTTATCCTTCTAGCACCCAATTCCTTTAAAGTCTTCAAACCCAAAATCAGTGCCTCATAGTTGGCCATATTATTGGTACAATCAAAAGAAATCTTGTAAGAACAGAGTTGTGTACCCACTTTGGGAGGGTTAATCCATAAACTAGCTCCCACTCCTTCCCTGCTAACAACTCCATCAAAGCTCATATTCCACATTTTATTTTCTGTGTTGTTTTTACGATCTGTAATTTCCTATGTTCGATGCTCGGTTTTGTCTTCAATAGTCATGACATTTGTTGGATTCCCCTCTTCAAAAATCAAGTTATTATAAAAAAATAGAGAATCTTGCTTCAGTGTCAACAGATTAAATAGGATGATTATTTGGTTGGTTTTTTCTACTCACCATGTACTTGAGCATCACTTCTCTATACAATCTCCTTTCTTGGCCAAAAATTGGGATAGTAGTATACGGCATATCCATTTGCAAGGTTCTCTTTAATTTTGTAGCCCAAGATCTAGATAACAACATGCCAAATTTTGGAGGTATGTCAGCAACCACCACGTCCATGACCATATTTTTCAATGGGATTTGAGACAATGATACAACCAAATCTTTGATCAAACCCAAGCATTTCACCTTCCTTGAGTCTAAAGAGAAAATATCTTTATAAGGTCTTGTAATGTCCAGTCCTAACTCATCCATGACCACCTTGGGAATGAGATTATGTGATGCGTCTGAATCTAACATGGCATTATGTAAGGTCATGTCATGAATTTTAAGGCTATCATAGAAAGGAGGAACATCATCAGCATCGCCACTCTCTTACACGCATGGGCCAAACAAGATGGAAAGGTGTTCATCTTGTATATTCAAAGTGTTAGGAGATTCTTCCATCTTTAGCATTTTAATGATCTGATTTCTATATTCTCCATTCTTGATCAGCTCATTAAACGGAACAGAGATTTTGATTTTAGCCATTTCACTTTCAAAATTAAACGGAGATGGAGTTTTTTCTACCTCTTTGACGACCACTTTATTTCCTCTGGTGATTTGTTTATGGGTTCTTCCTTTGATTTTACTTTCTCCATTACATTCCTTACTAGATTATCTTTCTTCGATTGGCTTGAAGAAGGGGTGTTCATCTAAAGTCCCCTTGTAGGATTCGCCTTTGGAAGCTCTGTAGTCGCCTTTTTACTTATTAGGTTATACTTCTTCTGAAACTACATAATAGAATTGTGATATCCTTTCCTAAACTCTTATATTTCCGATGACAACATATCATCATTCTCTAACATAAACCCATCCCTCGCATCCATAAATTGACCATGCTCTCCTTTTGTTAAGAACATGTATGTTTTTGTATCGTCGTAGAAATGCATCTGGTCTTGGATTATTTGATCAATAGTTTTTTTGGAAAGGAGGTTTTATCTACTGATCACCTTGATCTCTGTGGTCTCTTTTCCTGATCTATGGAACTGGGTCTCTTCTAAAATTTTGATTTCTAGGTTGAAGATAGTTTTTCTCCCTAATGGTAGGCTTGTTCTCCATGGACATCCTTTCCATGAGTCTTTCCATAGTCTTCATCATCAAGTCAAATTTTTCATCTGATGATTGAGATGTAGATGGATGCGCTTCCCATTTGGGATTCTTCCCATTTCTGTCAAAATTATGTTTGATCTTCCCTGATGCCATCAGATTTACTTCAACTTCAATCACGTCACTCATCATATCATCTAATGTATTAGATATTCTTTCTCTTAACAGCAGGGCAAATTCACTGTCAAAATAATCATCATATTGAAGTTGGGTAGCTCAGGGAGGAGGTTTGACTTCTGTGTAAATTGAATTATAAACTTTCATGAATCTGGTCGAGAAATCTTACATTGTTTCATTTGGTGATCTTTTTATATTATTGTACTCAGTTACTAAATGAAGAGGATTCTTTTTATCACCCCATTTGGCAAGAAACGATGTTTCAAAAGATGTAAAATCAAGGATACTCATTGTTGGAAGGGCTTTGAACCATTTTCTGACCTCCCCTGAGAGACTCTGCACAAAAAATCTCATTTTTTCATCCTCATGATCTACCTCTTCTAGGTCAAAAAAATCATTAAACCAATCTAAGTGTTTTTGGGCTGAAGCATTTCCTTTAGCATCATATAATTTAATTCTTTGATTATAATTCTGAGGCAAATCATGTAATTGGGTCGACAAGGAGAGAGGAGTGAACCTCGCGGCCATGACTCTAGGAGGTATTTAAACTGGCTGGATGGTATAAGTGGGGATTACAGAAGTTTACAAGGGGTTGGTTGGTATCAAAGATTGGAACTTTTTCTCATCGAAAATGATTTCATTCAAATAGGATTATGATCTGGTCCTAAATAGAGTTTCTTCAAATAGTAAATCAAAGTCATGGTCGTCAATGATTTTTACTCTGTCTTTAGGTAAAGATAGGTTCCTATCCAGGTAACATAAAGGGTCCTATGTCCTTTCCTTTCCTTTGAGCAGAATTTTTTTAGGATCAGATACAGATGTTGCAAGCTCTGGATCAGGGTTCGCTCTAGTGTAAACTTTCTTAGGAGATAAGATTTCTGATTTTGACTACTCTATGCTACCAATCTTATTCAATGAAGTTGCTAGAGTAAAATAAGTTTCAACCAATATAGGTGTTTGATATGTTGTTACCCTTAGGAATCAAATCTACAGCTTTAGTCATTTTCCCAGGGAAAGTTTTCAATTTCGTTCTCGGCAATGACACCAAGATGTTAGCACTTGTTAAACTGTTGGGATAAAGAGAAACTCACTACCAAGGTAACATACAAACCAACTTTAAGACTAGAAACTAGCCTTTCCAATATAGAGAGGGCTCTCTCTGAGACCTAGTCTCTGATAGATAATAATTTTGTATTATCGACTAGATTTATATGTTTGAGAAGTGTTTTCTGGTTTTACTGGCAAGGAAATACAAAACTTTGGGATATGGATTCAACCCCCTAAAAACGATAGAAATCAATGACTGGTAAGAGAATATTTGAGAGGATAAAGGCTAAATAGGAAATGGTCTTTTAGTTTTAATTTCGTTGTGTATGGAGGAAGAAAGGGGGACATAAAGCAAATCAAAGGACCATTAAATATGAATTCTAACTTACTTAGAAGAAAAAGACAGAGTTTAAATGGTTGAGTCTAAAGCACCACGCCATGAATTTTAAACTCGTTAAATGTTCCAAATTAAACAAAGGGAACATACATGAATTTACAGGAAACAGGAAGTACATACATAGATAGGATCACAATACATCAAACTACCACCATTAGAATATTTTCTTCAAATCTTTAGGACCTCTGCATTATTATTTCCATCAGATTCAAAGATTACATTCAAGAGTCCTCTATCTACAGTACATTTTCAACCTGACTTACATAGAAAAGATACAATCTATAGAAAACTAATCACCCTCTCAGGTTGCTATGCCTCAAAATACCTTCCCCTAGAATCTAGGATTCGGTTACTCCCCCCCCCCCAGACAACCTTCTCAATAGAGTTTACCAAAAATAGAAACCCAAATTCACCCAAGCATAGCATAACTGACACATTTTTCTCAATCATTCGGTCATGAGTAAGATTTGGCCATCAGGTTGTGATAAATCAATGTTTTCTTTCAAGGGGTGCACGAGTAATCGAGCGCACTGTTGGAAACTATGTCATATTTGTATAATGGGCTCTGGTTGTTGTTGTACGATCATTGGATGTAGCATTCACATGGCAAGTTGGTGTAGCAGACGTTCGTTTGGGGTTTCTTGTGCAACCCCGGGTGGTAGAAACGGTTGGGGGACCATGCATCTCTTCCAAAAATAGCATGTGTTTCATTTATACCTACCCTCCTAAGTAGGTAAGTTTACAACATCTGTGCTATGAATATTCACTCTGCATGTGTCCTGTCATACTTCTTGTTACCGGAAGGAAACAGGATATGTGATCCGGATTATTTTCGGCACGAAATGAGATCGGAGATATAATAAAGAAATGCACAGAGATATCACAGATATTCAATAGTATAACAGAAATATATCATTGATGAAACCATAAACATAGATATACAGTAATACATGATTTTTATTAATGAAATAAATGTACAGAGACTGTAAAATACAGAGTGAAAGACTCAATAGAATGGTGGCAGCTTATCTCTCAGAAGAGATGTGATGGCTACTCACATTCACAAGAAGATGATTACAATGAGGCTTTGAAGGCCTTTTACAATAAATTGGAATTCCAAAAACCCTAGACATCCAAAAACCTAACCCTAGGAGATGAAGCACCAAAAGTCATGCGGGCCCCATTTGGGTAAGTTGGTGCATCAACTTCTCGGGGTCGTAACTTTTGCATACGATCTTCATTTTAGGCGTGTGATAGCTCGTTGGAAAGGTATCATCGAGGAGATTCATTTTGGGGGATCAATTATGCCTTTGACTATCATTGAGAACCTCAATCTCAAAAAACCTTCATTTATGCCCTCAAAATGGCCCCGGAAGTTAAAACCTGCTAAAAATAGTAAATTGCCAAAATTGCCATAAAGTTGTTTTGAGCCAGTTGGAAAAGGTAGGTGGCCACCGATATCCACCTAGATCAATCCTCCCTCCTTAGGAAGCAATGGTCTCCATTTCATTGAGTTCCCGGGGGAGAAGGAAAAGCGTTTGTTGAATCTGCATCTTGGTGAGTTGCTTGTCTTGCTGGAGACGTCGCGTTGCTCAGTTTGTGGAAGTCTATCACGAACCTGTTGAGGTTGAGGTTGTTCAACAAGTCGAGATACATGAGAGGACGATGTGCAGAAGGAATCTTTGTGCTTTGTTGCAACCTTGTTGACCTCCTTTTGTTGGATAGAAGGTGCTTGGGGTAAGGCTGTAGTGGTTGCAATGTCCTTTTGTTCTCCTTTTGAACCGATTGTGAAGAAGCTGAATTTTGCAGTATGAGATACTACGTTGCAACACTTTTTAGGTGGAACGGTAGTTAGAACTACTTCTGGTATTCTGTAGAGATGACTGCCCAAAGTAACAATGACACTACGGGGTCGAGACTCATAAACAACATGGCATCTCCACATATATGGTTGGCCCAAGAGCACATCACAGACATCCAGTGGGGCAACATCACATAATACCTCATCCTTGAAGGGTTGGATGCCATATGATAATAGACACTGTTGGCTGACACAGAGATCTCGTCCTTGGCGAAGCTACCCAATGTTGTATGGTTGTGGGTGTGGTGTTGTCAACAATCCCAACTGTTTGATGACCTCTGCTGAGATGACATTCTTCTGGCTTCCGCTATCAACAATAAAATGTAGTGGGGTCCCCTTCACCCACATTTTTGAATGAAAAAGGCGCTCCCCCTCTTCAAGATCTGTTGGTTCTTCTGGTTGAATTGTTGCGGTTATGACAATAGCAGTGGGGTCTGCGTCAATGATCTGTCCTTTACCAGTATTTTCAGAATCAAATTCTGAATCAAGGTTCGGCTCCTTGTCTTTGATCTCGACCAGCAATGACTGTTTTGAGCGACATTCATCAGTGTTGTGCCAGGGGCTTTTGTGGAAATCACACCATTTTCCGGTGTCCTTCTTTGTCTTCCCGTGACCCTTCTTTTCCTGTGTCTTG
>JZKD02S2018845.1:1262042-1272442 GCA_000966675.3 Picea glauca | reverse complement strand
ACATTCAATGACCACATTCCCATATATTAAATGACTTCCACTAATAACACATAACTACATTCCCATTGGGTACCTCCCTAGGTACCCCATATTACCTCCCTAGGTATACCACAAACTCTAGTGGGATACACCTTCAAGCATGCACTCTCACATATATAATTCCCAACCTTGAACCTACCACTAAGGATGATACCTACCCATATTCTAGTGGATCCTTGTAGATATCTCAACCCACTATTAACACCATGCCTCATATTCCCAAGTTCCCCTTCCATAGAACCACACACAACCCAGATGTAAGGTTTATCCATGGCTACATCATTTTCAATAATTTGGTTGAATCTCTTGTCATTATGTCAACATTATAGGTTCTCCAATATTTCCCTTCCCAATGATATATTCCTTGTTGTCCACCATAATATTCATCAATATTGTGTATTCTTCTTTAATGATGTTTTATTTGCACAAAGAAGAGCCTAGTCACCCCTTTTATTACATGTCGAATCCTAGTCATGGTAAAAAACCACATTATTCATTATTATATTATGGATGAATATGTTTTATTCTACATAATTTCTTCCTTGGTTGGAATAATTTAGGGTCCTTATAGTTTCTCTCATCCATAATCAACTGCACCTATGATTGGCACCCCTCCTAACCACATTGGATTCTTTAAGACATTCCTATTAAATTAGTTGGTAAAATTGTTCTGATTGATAATGAAGTTGTGGATTCCCTTCTTGATTACAACATCTTCCTGAGACCTAGTTATATGTATGCCATGATTTTGGTCACCTCATCCATATTTCACACCATCCAATTCCACCACAATGATAGATTTGTCACCATATACCATCTTACCTATTATGAACCCACTCTACCTCCTGATCTTGACCATGTTTCACTCACCATAGGGGCCACTACTTCCCCTTTCGTATTTTTGTAGAGATAATCCATGGAATCTTCATGGACTCTTCTTTGCTTGGAAATTATCATGGTGATCCTCCCCAAGTTAGATATATGAGATCATCTCCAATATACACCATATCCTCTTCCATTGATGCACCACCAATCCCATATAAGACACATTTTCCCAACCCAAAATGTTCCCATAGTTCCCCTGAGGAACCCTTTATTCCTTCTACATCATCCCCATCATCATCAAGTTATGAAGGATCATCCACTAGTGGGCCCCTACTTTTAGAGAATCATATGCATCCTTTCTCTTTCCACCACCCAAAGTAGTAAGGAACCTTATCAAGGCCACTATTAACCTTCTTGGTTTAATAATCATATTACCAATTCGGTTACTTATTATCTTGCATGTCAATGCTTCCATTGCACCACCCATTATCTTGGTCTTCTCCCATGTATTTTCACCTGATGGACGTTTTCTTAGTAACCACTATCAAACCAAGTTGCAAAAATATGGAAGAATAGACTCATGCTTAGCATAACCATATACATAAGGGAGATTATATAAATTTGAGGTAACCTCCATCCTAGAACTTGGCCTAGCCTCATCCATACATCAACGTGACATTCACGTTTAGACTCCCAATCCATGTTCCCTTTGTGATGTATTAGGTCAATCCACTCAATATTGTCTCAACCTTCCAAATCTTTTCCAATTAGCATGTTTTTCACATATTCTATCACTACCTACCCATTTTTCACATCCTCCCACACATGTTACAGGCACCATCACCCCCCATCAGAGACACCCCCCCTCAGTATCCTTGCACTACCCCTCCTCAAACTAATCAAGGTTTTTCCATTTTTGAAATGTTTGGTCATTATACCCATGATTGTTGGAACCTTATGATAGTTCACCACTCCCTTTCTTCCATTCATCAACACTCCATACTACAATATCCTCCTATTGTGCAACATTTGCAAGTTCCTTTTCCTAGGCATCACCTTTCCTAAACAATCATTATTTCTTACCACTTGTGTTGGATTACTGAGATGGGGGGGTGAATCAATAATAGATCAATTCAATCCTTTTTAACCACAATGTGCAAGTGTTATATCAATGTAGCATTATCATCCAATAGTTGCAGAGTAAATAAACAATGAACAAATGATAAATCACACACATACACAGTACACCAGTGTTTTACGTGGAAACCCAAAGTGAGAGAAAACCATGGAATGCTTTTTCTTATATGTATTTAAGAATTACATTCATTGGAAGCACCAACTTCCTTTTTTTTCCAACTGCAACTGGAAGGAGGATCTAACCCCCTAGTTTCTCAGGCTACAACCTGAAGGAATCTCCAACTCCCCAATTCTTTGGCTACAACCAGAAGGAGGATACAACCCCCTATGTTCTTTGACTACAACTGAAAGGTGGCTACAACCACTTATATTTTCCCCGTCCAAATGCCCTGGCATATAAGTAGAATGATAGAACCACTTTCACACTATCACTGTGAGATATAATGTGATAAACCTGTACCAATCAACCTGCACCAAACAACTTGTACCAATAACCTGAACCATGCATCAACCATGCATCAACTTGTAATCAACTTGTACCATAAACAAGTGCATTGACCATGCACCAACTTGTAATCAACCTATACCATGAACAAGTGCATCAACCATGCACCAAACCTGTACAAATAACCTGTCACAACAACATGTCCAAACAACCTATCACAACAACATGTCTCATCAATCTTATCAACTAAATCAGATCTACTCATCAATATCAATCACCAAGACAACTCTCAAATATGTGCATCAACCAAGCATAACACAATAATTCATAATCATCACCAAGATCAATTTGTGCTTCTAATAATATACCAATACAAGTATGCTACATCATCCATAAACCATGTGTCAAAAATACTACTAAAATGTTCCTCCGACCATGTACCAATCATGTATCAACTACTCATCAACTATGACTCGTCAAAATGTACCAACATCATCAACTATACACTTCATGTATGTGCCAACTCATCAACTACTTGTATTAACCATGTACCCAACATGTACCTCAACCAAAATTCCTCATCAATTTCATCATCCAAATCTGATTTGTAACTTTGTAATATGCATGGTGTATATGATCACATACCTGCAAACCTTCCTTAACTTTAACAACAAGAGACTAGCATTTTCATCAAACTTTTCTTTAGTCTCACATGACTAGTTTTGGATTAGTCAACAACCCTAACTTGAGATAATCATAACCATGTACCTATAATGAATAAAGATCTTAAAATAGTACACAATGTTCTTCAGTGTGGTTTATGAAATTCCTCCAGGTGTGACTACTTGAAACCTCTCAGAAAAGGAGTTATAGTAAAAATGACATACCTTGTTGAATTTTGGCTTATTCTAGAGAGAGAAATTGTAGAGCGTGCCCTGCACAGAATATTTGTTGTATGGATATGAAAATTTTACACATAATACTATAGAGTGTACTCTAACCAACACCTTTTTTCCTACTTAATTTGGATTTGTTATGAATAATTTATGACGTTTTTACCCGAAACACATGTTTTAGACTAGTTTCAGGACTAACCACAAACCCTATTTTCCATGGAGTGTAAATCCAAAACTACAATGACCCACAAGATGAAATGCATACCATAGATAATTGGATATGTTTTCTCAATGGCCTATCAATTTCACGATCTGAATCATTCTAGAAAAAAAATTATTGCGAAAATGGTGAGATGACCTGTAAATAACATACTTTAGAAAGCATCATCGAAAGAATTTATCCTCCCTTGACTTTCGGCCTTCTTTACTTCACCTTCTATCTGAAATTTGGTTTATATATCCTTTAGTTACCTCAGTCACCTGTATATATTCAATATGCTTAAGTGTGAATAAAATGAGAGAGCCTTTCCTCTTAGTTATACTTTCATGTAGCTTCCTCAAGCGGTTAGCTTTTAACCATCTTAATCCACTTTCCCTTATTTTAGGGTTAACCAACTTCTAACCACTTGTCTACTTAGTAATTTATCCATTAAATCTATTATTTAAATAATTTATTTTGTATCCACTTTGACTTATAATACACTCATCACTTCACTTTACCTCAAGGGGTTACCTTCTAACCATCTTAAACCACTTTCCTTATTTTAGGGCTAACCCACTTCTAACCACTTGTCAACTTAGTAATTTCTCCATTAACTTTATTATTTAAATAATTTCTTTTGTATTCAATTTGAAATATAGTACACTCATCACTTCACTTTATTATTTAACTTCTAAAAATTTCTTAAACCACTTTCACTACTTTGACCTTTTGGGGATTCTAGATGAGGGTTCTCCAACTTCACATGGCCATAACTCTCTAACCGTGAGGAGTTATGTGGTGTTCCACATACCACTGAAAATGGAATGACATGTAATATCCATATAGAATAATATTACCTAAAAATATATCAAAACTCATATCGTTATCCATCAAACAAACTTGGGTCCATTACCCAAACATGGGTTCTCCAACTTCACATGGCCATAACTCTCTAACCGTGAGGAGTTATGTGATGTTCCACATACCAACGAAAATGGAATGACATGTACTACCCATATAGAATATTCGTACCTTAAAATATATTAAAACTCATACCATTATACATCAAACAAACTTGGGTCCATTACCCAAACCTTTGTGCTACCAGAATTTTCTACTGGAATTTCTCCAAGGGTTGACATCAATCACTAAAGGTTGAAATCAATATACAATATCACTCTCCAATGGTTGACATCAATACAACCAACAATCCATACCAACTATCCATCAACCTAAGCCAAATGTTTGACAATCTCCCCCTTTGGCATTGATGGAAACACCAACATTGATGGCAACACTTAGTTATGATAGCATTCATGCTTATACTCCTTATCAATGTTTCTATCTCTCCCCCTTTGACATCAATGGAAAAGGGTATCTCCCTTTGGGGATGCTCCCCCTGACTGAACTCTCCTTGGGGTTTCTCCCCCTATCTACATGCCTTTGATTTTTCTTTGTGTTTATAAGCCTCTTATTACTCTCTCTCCCTTCATATGAATAATATATCCCCCTTTGACAAAGGGTATCACTCTAAAGTCATATCGCTCATTCTTCCCTTGTGACAATCGCTCCCCTTGGAAACATGCCTCTACTCTCTCTCTTCAAGCATTTACCTTTGCATCTGATAAATATCTCCCCCTTTGTCCTATTTATTGTGCTTCCTTGTGTACATCTAAGACATATAAGATAAGCATTAAAAAGCATTCATTTTGGAGTAGAAATTACTCCTATTCTCTGAAGAAGATACTCAAGGGATTCTCGTGGAAGCGGTTTTGTAAAGATGTATGCCACTTGTTCTTTTGTTCCCACATATTCAACTCTGATGTTCTTCTCTATAGCATGTTCCCGTAGAAAGTGATACTTGATTGGAATGTGCTTCGTATTGGAGTGCATCACCGGGTTCTTTGAGAAATTGATGGTGCTTGTATTATCACAATAGATTGGAATGGGATCATCATACTCAACATGTATATCTATCAAATTTTGTTTCATCCATAGAACATGTGTACAACATTTTGTTGCTGCAATATACTCTACCTCGGCTATAGATAAGGATATTGATGATCGTTTCTTGCTTAGCCAAGATACTAAACACTCACCCAAGTAGAACATTGCTCCATTGGTGCTTCTTCGGTCATCAATGCAACCTTCCCAATCTTCATTTGTGTAGGGAATAAGTGATAGATCCTTTCCTTTTGGATACCATAATCCAAACTCTTATGTTCCTTTAAGATATTTGAAAATCCTCTTCACTGCTAATACATGTGATTCCTTTGGTGCTGCTTGAAATCGTGCCACCTGTCCAATTGCCTGCATTACATCTAGTTTGGATGTTTTCACATATAGTAAGCTACCAATCATTGACTTGTATTGCCTCTGTTATGGAGACTTTGAATCATCATCTTTGCTCAACTTGCAACCGGTTTGCATAGGAGTGGTAACTGGTTTGCAATCTTCCATTTCGAACCTCTTTAGCATTTATTTGATATACTTAGTTTGAGAAATAAAAATTCCTTGGTTTCTTTAAATATCAGAAGACCCAAAAAGAAGGATAGTTCTCCAAGTAATGACATTTCAAATGCATTATGCATATCCTTTGCAAATTTCTAGCTTAACCTGTCATTAGTACTTCCAAAAAAATATCATTAACATAAATTTCAATTACTAAAATATTACCTTGAGTTACCTTGATGTAGAGGTTGTTGTATGCACTTCCTTTCCATAGTTCGTAGGGATTTTTGTCATTGTTGTTTCTTAGCATTACTCTGTTTTGAATTTAAACTGATGTATGCACTACATGTGTCCAAAAACTATCTATCAATTTGGAATCCATTAGCATTTTTCGAGCCATTTCCTGTGTAATTATCATCCATTATGATCATTTTCATTTATCTCTGAACCAATATATGAATCCATGCTCTCGTCCATTGTCATATATCTATCCAAACATGTTAATTGTTCTTACGAATCCATCACTATCCATACTATCCAAGACTCTACTTGCGCAACTGTCCATAATGCTAACCCATTTATCACTATATTATCATGAAGTCTTGATTAATCTATCAAATTGTACTTCTTCTAACTGACTCCTCTGAATATGTCTTCCCAAACTATGCAAGTTGCTCGAAGGATGGTTCTTTGGTCTTTCACAACTATCGCATACACTCCCCTTGTCTAATATTCATATTACTTGGGATTCTCTAAGCCAGATGACTCAGAACAATTCCTTCTCTGATGTGTATTCATCATCATCTTCATTGGTAGATTCATTATCTCTCTGAGCTCTGACTTATTTCTTTCTATCTGTGGATTCATATTTCACTACAATTACTGAAAGTACAATCTCTTGAACCTGTTCCTTATTTACATGTCCTTCCTTACTTTCAGTTATTTTCCAAACCTTTATGTATATGACATATTTCTTTGTCTCTGTAGAATTTTCCTCATCTCGTTTTATTGCCAATCTTGTGATCTCTGGTAACTGGTCTTTGTTCACTTTTTCTTCCTATTTTCTTATCCATACTTTCTTATATTTGATATCGATGTTCTGTTTCATGGAAGTATCGATCATGCTTCTACAATCACTAGCTATGTGTCCATATTTATGACATTTGTAACACTCAATGTTACGTGCAACCACATAGGTACTTCTTGCTTGAAAATTTCTTTTATAATCCCTGCAATCTTCAACCTTATGTCCAAAATTAGTACAATAAAAACAATGACCATAAAAGAAACTTGCATACCTGGGAGTGAATGATCTTCATTGTGGTGTAGTCCTTCTAAATTTTCGCCTTGACTAATCATGATCATGATTGAAGCTTCTTTGTGGCTTGAACACAGATGGTCTTCTTGAAGATGTATCTTCAATAGTTTTCTTAGATTCTAGTTGACCATGATTTCTTCCTTTGAGTACTTCTACATAACTCTTTTTGTTTTCTTCATTCTTCTTTTCTATCAACCTAGAGTGCTTCTCTTCATTCTCTATAACCGATGTGGATGTTTTTGTCTCTTCAACGTTCTTTTTGAGATTGACGATTTTACTTCTCAATGTGACAACTTCTTCTTCAAGTTTCTCAATCTCTTATTATTTCTTTAATATATGAGACTTCATGACTTCTTTTGCTTTCTTCGCTTCTTCAAGTACTTTCTCCTCTTGACGAAACTTTGAATCAAGTTGGTTTAGCTCATTATTTATTTCCTTAAGATGATATGTCAATATATTCTCTCTCATTTTTGCTTCTTCCTTCTATGTTGTTATGTTGTCTTCCAAACACTTATTTTGATATTCAATATTTTCTTCAATCTTTCTGGCTTCTTCTAGCCGAGTTCTTAAGTTCTTTAGGACCTGTTGAGCTTCCTCAAAAATGTGAACACTTTCCTTTTGTTTCATCAATTCTTTCTTGAATGAATTGTTTTCTTCTCTTAGTTCATCGAAAGCACTAATCAATTCTGCCTCATAATTGTCTTATTTTTCAAATTTTTTTTTTGTCTCATTTCCTTCAATGCATTCTATTTCAATATGTCCATGTTTTTCACAATTAAAGAAAAACAACATACCTCTCATGATTATGTACTCTTCATCTTATGAATATGTTTGACATGGTGAACACAATTCTTCTTGATTTGTATTTGCATCTTCTTTGAAATTTTATGAATCTATGATGGGTGAAGAATATATGTCATGTAACTTATCCCAAAGTTCTTTTGTTGATGAGCATTTACCAACTTTTTCTCTTACTGGATTAGGTAATCCTTCCCAGATGAAATCCATTTTTATTTTTTTATTCTTCTTCAATTCCTTCTTGGCTGCAGTCTTTTCTTTTTTTGAACTATCACATCCTATAACAATTGATAGCCAAATATAATGTGCCTGTAAAAATACTTCTATCCTTATGCTCCACATCTCATACTTAAAACCATTCTGACCATTAAACATTGGTACTCCATTCTCAGAATAATCCATGAACAAATGAGAAATCACACACATTCATAGTACACCATCATTTTACGTGGAAACCCAAAGTGGGAGAAAACCACAGAATGTTTTTTCTTATATGTCTTTAAGAATTACAATCATTGGAATCACCAACTTCCTTTGTTTTCCAGCTGCAACTAGAAGGAGGCTCCAACCCCCTAGCTTCTTAGGATACAACCTGAAGGAAGATCCAACTCCCCAATTATTTGGATATAACCAGAAGGAGGATAAACACCCCTATGTTGTCCGTCTACAACCGGAAGGTCGCTACAACCGCCTCTCCTTTCCCCATCCAACCTCCCTGACATATAAGTAGAATGATGGAACCACTGTCACACTATCACTATGAGATATAATGTTGTAAAACTATACCAATCAACCTACACCAAACAACCTGTGCTAATAACCCAAACCATGCATCAACCATGCATAAACCTGTACCTCAACCTATAATCAACCTGTACCATAAGCAAGTGCATCAACCATGCACTAACCTGTAATCAACCTGTACCATGAACAAGTGCATCAACCATGCACCAAACATGTACAAATAATCTATCATAACAACCTGTCCAAACAACCTATCACAACAACTTGTCTCATCAATATTATCAACCAAATCATATATACTCATCAATATAAATCACCAAGACAACTCTCAAAGATGTGAATCAAGTATGCTACATCATCCATAAACCATCTGTCAACAATACTACTAAAAAGTGCCTCCAACCATGTACTAAATATGTACCAATCATGTATCAACTACTCATCACTATGTACCAACATCATCAACTATACACCTCATGTATGTGCCAACTCATCAACTACTTGTCTTAACCATGTACCCAACATGTACCTCAACCAAAATCCCTCATCAATTTCATCATCCAAATCCTATTTGTAACTCTGTAATAGACATGGTGTATATGATCACATACCTACAAACCTTCCTTAACTTTAACAACAAAAGACTAGAATTTTCATCAAACTTTTCTTTAGTCTCACATGACTAGTTTTGGATTAGTCAACAACCCTAACTTGAAATAATCATAAATATGTACCTATAATGAATAAAGATCTAAAAATAGTACACAATGTTATTAGTGTGTTTTATGCAATTCCTCCAGGTGTCACTACTTGGAACCTCTCAGAAAAGGATTTATAGCAAAAATGGCATACCTTGTTGAATTATGGTTTATTCTAGAGAGAGAACTTGTAGAGCATGCCCCGCATGGAATATTTGTTGCATGGATCTGAAAATTTTACATAGAATAATACATAATGTAATCTAACCAAAACCTTTTGTCTTACTTAATTTGGATCTATTGTGAAGAATTTATGACGTTTTTACCCAAAACACATGTTTTAGACTAGTTTCAGGACTAGCCACAAATTTTATTTTCCACAGAGTGTAACTCCAAACATACAACGACCCACGAGATGAAATGTGTCCCACAGATACTTGGATATGTTGTCTCAATGACCTATCAATTTCACAGTTTGAATCATTCTAGAAAATAATTTATTGCGAAAATGGTGAGATGACCTATAAATAACATACCTTAGAAAACATCATCAAAATAATTTATCCTCCCTTGAATTTTGGCCTTATTTACTTCACCTTCTCTCTGAAATTTGGTTTAGATATACTTTGGTTACCTCAGTCACCTGTAGATATTAAATATTCTCAAATTTGAATAAAATGAGAAAGCCTTGCCTCTTATTTATACTTTCATGTAGCTTCCTCAAGGGGTTAGCTTTTAACCATCTGAACCCACTTTCCTTATTTTAGGGTTAACCAACTTCTAACCACTTGTCCAATTAGTAATTTATCCATTAAATTTATTATTTAAATAATTTATTTTGTATCCA
>JZKD02S2018845.1:1230304-1242829 GCA_000966675.3 Picea glauca | reverse complement strand
GAGACATTTTCATTTTGAATCATCTTGTACTTGAACATTTAAGTGGGGTAAAAGGAGGTTACCCCCTCAAAGAGGCTTATTATCTGAAATTATCTCTTTTTCAAGGTGTTGAGTACTTTTCCTAAGGTTTTTATATGCTATATTGATGTTTGGTTCTTAACACATGCTTCAATATCCCACTCCCAAACGCTTACTCAATTATGGGACAATAAACAATGCAGTAAGAATGCAACCCCTTCCTTTCCTAATGGCCCAATATTAAAATGGCATAATAGTTGTATAGGGTTAGGGTTAGTATCTTTGCATCCCTCAACCCCAATTAATGTTAGGGTTTTGGAGCCTCTAGAATATTCTTGAAACTCCAAATGTGACTCGCTCCACATGTGAGTAATGTGAGCCAATGTGGTATCTACTCAATATCATGGTGGTCAATGGGATAGGTCAACTTACAAGAGGCATAACTTCACACCATTGCAAATTTATCGATGTGGAATATTGTCAAGAGGTTGGGAACTTTTTTCTCAAATATTTGACCCCATAAATGGTCATTTAAGGCCTTAAAAGGGTTTTCAAAACTTTTGAACCCCAAATCACCAAAATAGGAATTTCCCTTGAAAATGGGCCCTACATAATAATAGCTCCAATTTTTCCATATAGAAAGTACCAAATTAGATGAAAAATTATATAATGATCCATTATGCATCATAATATTTGTAATAAAAATACATGATGTATTTTATCTATATGATGTGCTCATAACCTCACACATTAGGGGACATTTTTTAAGATACCAATTTCATCCACCTACAACACTTAAGTGATATTAGCAAGATATATCACAAATCAATACTTACCCCACCAAATGCACCCAAAACCATGTAGGGTAGAGTAATCATGTACCAAAATAAAAATTCAACCTTCAAAGTGACCTAAAGGAAAACTACATGACCCCTAATTTCAACCAACATGCAGTTTTGTGGGAAAACCTTTGATACCTTTCAAATATATACAATAGAGTAATTCATGCCAATTCCACATCTCATAAAATGGAAAAGTCACTTCAAGATCTTAGTGGATGCAAGGAATCACATACATGTCAAACCTCCTCATTGAATTGCATAGTGCAAGTACATCCTTGACTTGAATTCAATGTCATGCATGAGGCATGGACCAAGATTTGACTCCCAACTCCATTTACCTCCATTTTTCCTCCATCAAATTCTATAAATGAGAGCTCCCATCCTCCATTTTCATAAGTTATTTTGTACTAAGGATATGATCCCATAATTTTTCTAAAGTTTTAGAATATTCTTGCTTCCATTCACCTTTCTTGAGTTTCCTTAGCCTCATACCTCCTAATTTTCCCTCCAAATTGTTTATTTCATAAAGGGAAGTGTTGTCAATTTGAAACCAAATCAAAGAGATACTATTGGAGGATACAAAAACTCCTTCCATGAGAGACCTTGGAGACTACTTCTAAAAGACTCCCATTCGGTGATACCATCCATGTTGTATTTAATTTCCATTAGTTAATGAAGAACACCGCATCTTCCACAAAAAGAATTGTTTTATGAATGTTTGAATGGATGTGTAGTTAGTACACATGATTAGAGGATAGAATTGTAGCATATATTTATTGCTTACTCACTTACTTATGTGCCTGATCTTTACAACCAGCTAGAAAGTATTTTTGGTACACTCACCAAAAAAAACTTAAGTATTGACCTCATTGGAAGAATATATTTCAATGTAAAACTATATGCTTGTTGTCTTGCAGTGGGTATACCTGGGGTTCATCATCAATATACCAACAAAACCCTTAAACGCCGACCCCTTCAAGATCACCTGTAGAGAAAGTGAAGTCTCACCTAAGGCATCTAGAGGGGATATAAGAACCAAGGTTCTGCAGTGATTAGGGGAAGTGGGGCATTCTTCATGTTCTTACTACCATTTACTCTTGTGCATAGTTTCCAGTAGTTATCAATTACTTAACACTCAATAACATTCATGTGCGACATTCTCCCACTTAACATTCATTTATTTACTAGTTACTTCAATGCAGGACATTACAACATCATATAGAAATAACACATTCAACATACTGAAGCATTTATCATCATTGCACCATAACAATAAACATCATAAAATGAAAACACAACACATTACAACACACAAGTTTAACATGGTTCACCCAACTTGGGCTACATCCACAATGGCTAGCTTCTTATAGTATTCATTGATTTTCTTCTTACAGCTGTGCACTGCCCTACAAAATATGCAACAGTAAAATTATTGAACCCTACCTAGTCGTTCTGCCATAGTTTGAGCCTCACTTCTCAGTCATACCTAAAAAATTCTTCCTTCACTCGACTCAACTTATCCAAAAATAACTAAGAATTTCTTCCATGTTGAACCCCTTCTACCCAAAACCCATTACATATTTATACATCAAAATAGGGCTAATCCCATTACCAAGTGGAAAAAATGTCCCAAAAACTCAACGGTCTTAACCATTTTCCACCTTTTTCACATCCCTCTGTCGTGCTTCCTTCTATTGCATGATTTGACTCCTAAAAGTCTTCTCTCATCACGCGCTCTGGTCCTTTTTCTAACTACCTTTTCTTCTTTGACTTATTATGGTGCAAATCCAAAAACTCATCCAAAATGTCTATCCGACATGTCCCTAACACTCAGTTATGGATTGTCCAGAGCCACTCAATACTTCTTCCAATGCACCATGAATTTTTCAAAGCTCTCCTTTATTTTTATAGCCTTATCCTTGAGCTCTATTTCCTTCTGTAAAATTTGGTCAACTATTTCTACAATTATCTGAGCCCAAATCTTCTCAACACTTTCATTAAATGCCTATTTGATTAGACCTTGAGTTGTTTCTAAGGCCAGTGTTAGTCTGTATGCTTCATCATGTAGTACTTTTATTTATTGTGCATGAGCATGCTACTCCTCCCTTAGTTGGTTCATTTCTGAATACATATTCTTGTTCTCATTCATTGTTGTTACCACCTCTACTAGAAGTAATGTGGCCATCACTATTTTGAATTTATGCACCTTTTCCTACACATCTTGGATATTCTGAATGATTTCCTATTGCTCCTTATCTTCACTGAGATGTGTCTAGATGTCCATAGTCTCTGTATAAAGATGAGCACATTCTACTTCCAAAGTCTTTATTTTTTTCCACCACTGTTGTCACTATCTTCTCCCATTTCTCCCTTTCCTCATGTGGGGTGCTTGGTGTCATTCATGCTTATAGATCAATGATTCATGCATGGAAGCCCTAAATGGATTCACTTATCTTCGTTACTTGGTCTTCGATTAGGGCCTAGATCTTCTCAACACTTTCATCAACTGTCTATTTGACTAGACCTTGAGTTGTTGCTAAGGCCATTGTCACTCTGTATGCTTCAAAATGTATTACTTTTATTTGTTTTGCACGAGCCTTCTACTCTTCCCTTAGTTGGTTCATTTTTTAATACATATTTTTGTGCTCATTCATTGTTGTTACCACCTCTATTGGCAGTAATGTGCCCATCACTATTTTGAACTTATATTCCTTTTCCTGCATGGTTTGGATGTTCTGATTGATTTCTTGTTGCTCCTTATCTTCACCGAGTTGTGTCCAGATGCCCATAGTCTCTATATAAATCTAAGCACATTCTACTTCTAGAGTCTTTATGTTTTCCACCACTGTTGTCACTATCTTCTCCATTTTCTGCCTTTCCTCAAGTGGGGTCCTTGGTGTCATGTGTTCTTCTAGATCAATGATTCATGCATGGAAGCCCTGAATGGCTTCACTTATCTTTGTTACTTGGTCTTCAACTGGGGCCTCCTTCTCTTTTTTAGCTTCTATAATTTCTTGATAAACTTTCTCAAAGGCCTAATACATTCTTTCAATGTTCTGCATAGCCTCATCGCAATCATGTTTAAATTTGCTGCACTCCATCTATAATGTGACATTTTTTTGTCGTAACCTTCACCAACTCGTTGGAGGTCTTCTTTGTGCGTGAGTTCATATCTTGTGTCATACTCGTCTATAATTATTGCAATACTTTTACTAGCATTTTTTATAGAACTAAGTCAATGTGACATAGTGCTATGGCTTGTTCTTTCATATCTGTCATGTGGAACTCTACTGCCTATGTTTCTAACTTAATCAATCTTCATTCTCCTATGACTACTAAGGACGGATATATTGTTGGCCCTACCTCCCCAATCTTGGTAGTGCTTGTTGTTGGTTCCTCCTCTATCTATCGCCTTGATGTGATGTTTGTTCCTTCTGTATTTTTTGCAACTCAGTCATCTGCTCCTGCATGTGTCTGTTCATCTCTTCCTATAGTTGTGCTACATGTTGAAATGCATCATTAGTGAATTCTTTCACTTGGTCGCCTATCTTCTCCAAATATTCCTCTATCAAACCCTAGATAGCCACTTCCTTGATGACCTTGCACTTTATCTGTTGTGGCACAGATCTTCGTATCTCTATTTCTTTCCTCTTCCTCTATGTGTGCAGCGTTGTATATTGTGTTGTTTCATCGATACAATTTCTTTTTTCATGTGTGTCTCCTTCTTCTTCTTCATCATCGACCTTGTGTATTTGTGGGTTATGTTTCTTTGATGGCCTTGATTATGTCAATGGAATCTTCCACTCATCCTCCCAATTGATCATAATGTACCCCATCTCATCTTTAGTGAACCTGTATTGTGTCAACATCCATTATTGATTTGGGTCCTTCTTTTCTTATAAATACATGTAGTGATGCCCTTCCTTAAAGAATTCCACTTCCTTATATGCCTCGACCACTTGTGGTGGTATGCACGGTGTCTTCTTGATCTTGTCCCTAATAGTTTCCTTGTAAATATAAAATGATATGTTTCTATCCATCTTTCGCACCTTATGTGTAGTAAACCATAGATTTTGATATCACGCGGCTAGACAAGGCTTCTCCCAGACTCCCAAAAATTTTGTTTCATTGTTGATGCTTTAATTCGTTAGTATTGAAACAACAATCTCATGAGGAAATTAGTCCCCCTTATTTTTTAGAGAGGTGGTTCTCCTCTTTGGATAAAATATATATCTTTGAATATTTTGGATTAGGGAGAGTTCTAGGAAGAAAACCCCAAATCTTTATTGCTTGGATTTACATGAAAATGGTTCTTTAATAACCCAATATGATCTTTATGTGCAGCAAAAGTATTTTTACAATAGGAAAATATTGAAGGAGGGCTTCAACATCATAATTAAATTGTTATCAACATCACACACAACCTTCTTAATAATATATAAACACATCCATATATTCTTCATGAGAAATAGGAGAGAATGATTTGATCATCTCAAATAATTTTAATAAAGTACTTCAATTAGTAATAAAAGAGAAATTGATAGGTCAACCTCAAATATATCATACTTAAAACTCAAAGTTATAAGATACAATTAAGATCAACCCTAAAGCAATTATTTGTGGAGTTTATTCATGAGAAATGTTCTTCATTACCAAAAATTTGATAGCAATGTATGTGGCTTCAAATATTCCATGATAATACAAGAAAAGTATGTAGAATAATACAAGAAAAACACTCAACAAGTCAGCCTTGTGCCCAACTTTGAGATTGAAGCATAAAGCTATGAGAAGTGGTGTAGAAGAATATAAAGAATGGAGAAGATGGAGATTTATTTCTTTTGATGAGAAGCTTGATTATGTATCCATGGTTGTAACTTCTTCTTCCTGTAATATTTTTCCCTGCCCCTATGAAAATATTGATTATTGGAACCCTTGATGAAGCCTCGCTTCTCTTTTTAAGAAGATATTTTCTAACTACTTGAGTAGTTAGGGTTTTCTTCCTCTCTTGAAATTCCCATACAAGTTTCTTATTGAAACAATAAATTTAATTAGTGCCTTATTAATTCCTCATTAATGAAATTATATCATCAATATACACATATCTAAAATGGGTCCCTTTTCCTTTTTAATAAAAGTTTTTAAATAAACTTTTATTTTCACAATTTAATTCATTTCTCATTTAAAATAGGAGGACTGTGTTTTAATTTTATGGGAATTATAATCTCATTTTTATCCATTTAAATCACTTATAATGTGATATTCATCTTTTTATCTTTCCAACTATATAAATGTTGTGCAAATTCGTCTCTCAGATCTCAGGATACAAGCTCGTGAACTTGAGTTGTCACACAAGTCCATTAAACATGCAGCTGAATGATATTTTAATTTCTGAGAAAAATATATCAACTTTCAACACTTGAAACCTCTACCACCATCTTCTACACCGAAATATATTTCCAACGATATAAATTTTGCGTGATTTTGGCACCCGGAGCTCAAGTTATGGCCTTTGCAAGATCGTGACTCAGCCACCGTCAATCTGATGTCTTGGGACAATCTCAGCCACCGTCAATCTGATGTCTTGGGACAATCTCAGCCTTTGATTTCAAATTCATTTCTCCCTCTTTGACATTTGAAATTTTTATTCATAAATATTATCCCACATTCATTGGGACATTATAAATATTCATGGTATACAATACTAAGTGTTTAATACACTTAGCAAGAAACAAAGAAGAGAAGAAATTATGGATCTTGGAGGATTCAACCCTTGGAAAGTTGTTGAATAAATAATATTTTTTTGGAACCCCATCATCATCTACCTCATGCCCATTCAGCACTAAGTCATCATTGATTCATTATCAAGTCATATCCCACGTGTCATAAAATCATTATATGCCAAATATAACCAACAATATGTCGCAAATTGTATGTTTCCACATCTCTCCAATGTTGAGTTGTCATTTGTCATGACCTCATTCATTGTCATGTGTCATATTCTCATTCATTGGTTTTCATGCCTTGGTATATATTTGAGAATTTTTCTAAGTATGGTAGATGGGATGAGAGGGGATGAGAGAAAATTGTGGGTAGTGTAAGTCGAGGGGTTAGTTTGTAGGCTGTAGGGATGAGTTGGCAAGCTGGGGAGTGAGGTGAGTAAGGAAGTGAAAGATGATTGGTGTCCGCTCGCCCACGAATTATATTACATTAAAAAAAAATTATTAAGTAGGGAGAGGGTAAGGAGATGAGAAGGGGGGGTAATTTGTAGGTAGTGGAGGGATAAGGGTGACATAGGGTGATGTAATGGGGAAGGTAAAGTGTAGGAAGTGGAGTTAGGAGGATGGCAGGTGGGGATGGGAAGGTGGGGTTAGTGAGCAGATGAGTGTGCCAATCAACAAACTCAATGAAGATATGAGTATTTAGGGGGGAATGGGATAAATGTAGATGATGGAAGTGAGGGAGGAGAAATGTAGATAGCGAGAACAGGGGTGAGGAAGGTGAGGGGGAAGGGTGAAGGAGTGTGGTGGGTGTTTGCCCCCCGCCATAGATTGAAATATGGCTTGAAATATGGATAAGTATGGAAGGATAAGGGACAAGGGAGTTGAGAGGGTGGAGAGATAAGGAGAAAAATGGTTAAGTGTTGAGATGGATAGAGGTGAAAGGTGAGAGAAATAAGTGATGAGAATACTTAGCCAAAATTCAAAAAAGGATAGAATCACATGATACTTAGAAACATTCTTCAAAATTGGATCTCTGGACCAAATATTGAATAACTTAGGCATACGGAAATGTATTTCTTATCCAAAAAAGTGTGGCGAAGTTGAGACTGAGAGAATTTCCAGACAAGCATTAATCTCTTAGCTCCATCCAAAATGTGGGATATCAAAGAGGTTTAGAATCCCTGCCTTATCCAATCCCATATCCCACACCTGTGGTTATATGACTATCATATGGGTCTCAAAAATAATGTACTTCTTCAAGAACGTGCTGGTCACTAACTCAGAAAATTTATTCTCATCGGTGATGTCATGGTCAACATACTTTAACATAGGTATCAAACCTAAAATGTTTTAGGATATTTAAACACTTAGGATTTAGTTAAGACCTACTTGGTATAATGTGTCAGACCTACTTGGTATAATGTGTCATTAGCTAAAAGTGTGTTTCTTTAGTGTGCATTAGTATGCATTTGTAGTTAGGAAATCCAATGGTCACGATAATTTCCTAACATAGAGTGATCTGATGGTTCATATTATCCTCAATATTAACGACCATTGATCCATGTATTAACACCCGATTGGTCCATGATCTTTATTTAAATATCATGGAGGGTCATTTTCCAATGATCGATTGTGAGAAACTCTCTTGTAAAATCTCTTTGTGATCTTTTTCATTTGCATTAATAAACTGCTCCAAGTGGTCGCGTTGTTTGGGGTCGTGGATGTTTCCTCGAAGGGGTTTTACCACGTCAAAAAATTGGTGTGTTGATCTTTGATATGTTTTTGAGAGTGGTTATTGAAGTTTTTCGTCCTCTGTTGGAATGTTTGTGTTTTCGAACATTGTATTAGAGCCTGTTTGAAGACCCCCTCATGTTGTAGATTGAGATCGTGAAGTCAAGTTGTCTCATCTCCATTTTCTATCATTTTCGTACATTTATGGGTTGAGAGGACTATTTCGTTGTGTTCGGACCACTCATTTCAGTTAGAAACTCTTTTTGTTTCACTCGAAAAGCTTTTTTCTTTCCCAAGATAAAACCATTTAAGTCATATCCAGAGGTATAAAGCCTAAATACGCCATTTTAAAATTTTTGCAGAGTATTATTTTTGTTTCATATTATTTGTTTTTTGGTTTCTACTCTTTTAGATCTGTGGACACTCTTTTCCCTTTTCCCTTTGCGATGTCGGAAAATCAGAAACATATAGGAAAAGGTGCATTTTCTGAGTAAGCTAATCGAGATCTAACCCTTGTTGTCATCGAGAAGAGAAAAACTTTTATTGTGTGAAAATAGTTTTTTTTCAACAACAACACCCGCAATCCTCTTGATAAACAATACAATATGTTTTTCTAGACTATTTGGTTAAAAGTTTCATTATTATGTAAGAGGTCTTGAATTCAAGTCTCTCTTTTTGTTACTTTTTTTGAAAAAGTTCATGCTCCATTGTAAATTGTATTTCACTTCAAGTATAAAAGTGAATCATTATAAGTAGATTTAATATTTTAGAGTTATTTATTTTGCATACAAATTTTCTTATATAAAGTAACTTCATTGTAAAAGTGATCCCCACTTATTTTTATAAAAGTGGGTCACTTCATAAAGCAACTTACACCATCACGTGGTCCTTTGGTTACCGTTTATGTTTTTTTTTAAAGGGCATAGCTTTCACATCCGAAATCTGTTTTTAGTGTTGTTTTTTTTTAAACCGTCAAATTTTTTGAGATATTTCCATCTAGATCATCATTTTTCAGTTTTTAAATCTATAGTATCTACATATTTAATATGTCTTCTTCAAGTAATATTTTTCTTACCAACACCAACTACTTCCAATGGAAATCTCATATGGAGGATTTATTAAGAAGTAAAGGCTTGTACCGAATTACCTTGGGAAAGGAAACAACACCCACTAATGTTTGACAACACAGGTATTCCAACAGAGGATGAACACCTTCAGTAACCACTCACATAACCAGATCAAAGATCAATAGACTGATGTTTTCACGTGGTAAAACCCCTACAGGGAAACATCCATGGCCCCAGCTAATGCGGCCACTTGGAGCAGTTTATTAATGCAAAGAAAAATATTATAGAGAGATTTTACAAGAGAGTTTCTCACGATCGATCATCGAACAAATGACCCTCCATGCTCTTTAAATAGATATCATGGACCAATAGGGTGTTAATCCATGGATCAATAGTCGATAAGATCGAGGAGAGTATGAACCATCAGATCACTCTATGTCAGGAACATATCCTGACCATTTGATTTCCTAAATACAAATGTATACTAATGCATACTAAAGAAACACACTAGAAAACACACTTTTACCTAACAACACAATAGACCAAGTAGATCTTAACTAACTCCTAAGTATCTAAATATCCTAACATCCCCCCTTAAGAACAACTTGGGATAGGAATGAAGGATTTACAGTAGTGACACAATAGGAGAAGGAAGGAGGCATTAGAGCCTATCCCCCCTTAATGACAACTTCCTAAAGTCCTAACATAGATTGAAGTTTGGAAAACTTTGCTTTTGTAAGAGACTTTGGGAAAATGTCTACAGCTTGATCTTTTGTAGGGAAAAATAGCACTTCAATAACTTGATCATGAATGGGATTTTTGATGAAGTGCATGTGTAGCTCAATGTGTTTTCTACACTGATGTTGAACTACGTCTTTGGTGAGCTTGATGGCACTTTGATTATCACATCAAAGGTTGGTTGAATGTTGGTGCTGGAATCCAAACTCTGAAAGGATCTGTTAAAGCCATAGGGATTCCTGACTTGCATTTACCGTTGTTCGATACTCTACTTCTGCTGAAGAAAGTGAAATAGCCTATTGTTTCTTACATGCCCAAGTGACAGGTCATGAACCAAGGCTGAAAACATAGCCTGTGGTAGACTTCTGATCATCAGGGTCACTAGCCCAATCTGAATTACTGAAACCAACCAATAAAGGAGTCCCTCATGAACTATAATGTTTCTCGAACTAAAATATACCACGAACATAGCAAAGTATCCTTTTATCTTCTTTCCAATGGCTTTCATGGGGCGTTTGCATATACCGAGCAACAAGACCAACAACAAAGGAAATATTAGGACAGGTATGAGTCAAGTATAAGAGGCTACCAACTAACTGATAGTACAGGGTGGCATCAACTTCAGGAGAAGTACAGGTGGAAGTAATATTGACTCCATAATGGAAGGGAGAAGGGGTTGGTTTATAATCAGCCATGTGAAAGCAATGAAGAAGGTCATAAGCATACTTAGACTGGGAAAGAAAAATTCCTTCATTGTTTTGCAAAACTTGGAGGCCAAGCAAATAGTGAAAAAATCCTAAGTTTGTCATTTTAAATTTCTTCTTAAGGATGGTTTTCACATGGTTTAAAAGTTCTGAATCACTACCAGTAAGGATAAGGTCATCAACATAAACGACAAGGATTATCATATGGCTTCCTACTTTCTTGGTGTAGACATTAGGATCAAAATGGCATATAGAGAATCTAGTGGCAATAAGAAAGTTGTCCATTTTGGCATACCAAGCTTTGGGGAGCTTGCTTGAGACCATAAAGAGATTTCTTGAGGTGACAAACAAGGCTAGAGTCATTCTAGACATAGCCAGGAGGTTGTTCCATGTAGATTTTTTCTTGAAAATCTTCATGCAAGAAGGTGGATTTAACATCCATCTGATGGACCTCCGATTTATGTGAGGCAGCAAGGGAAAGAACAAGGAGGATGGAATTCATTTTTGCTATAGGGGAAAAGGTTTCATCATAGTCAATTCCTTCAACTTGGGAAAATCCTTTGGCAACTTATCGAGCCTTGTGTCTTTCAACACTTCCATCTGATGCATACTTAGTTTTGTAGACCCATTTGCATCTAACAAGTTTTCTTCCTTTTGGAAGAGGTACAAGATCCCAAGTAATGTTTTCCATTAAAGAACGACACTCTTCATTCATTGTTGTATCTCAATCTGGATGACATGAAGCTTCTGCAAATGTATCTGGATCATGAGTTTCTGAAACTTGAGCCAAAAGAGAAGAGGCTTGTTGGAACTGTGAACATGTCTGACATTGGTCTAAAGGATCACCAACAAGATCACCAACTTCTTCTCATGTTGAATGGACCCATCTAGGAAGCAGTGGAGTTGGTGCTGGTTCAGGTTCAAAGGACTCATCTGGAGGAGGGTGAGCAGGTGGAGGTAGATTTTCATAATCACTATCATCATATGAAGAAGAAATTAGATCATAAGGAGGCATAAATGATGAAGATGGATCATAGGCCAAAGAAGGCACAACCGATGAATTAGGCTCGTGGGTCAAAAAAGGCACAAACACCGAATTAGGCTCGCGGGCCAAGAGATTTTCATCAAATTTAACATCTCTTCTAACAATAATTTCATTACACTGTGATTGAAGAAGTCTGTAACCTTTGACATCTTCAGAATAACCAACAAATATACACTTCTCACTTTTAGGTTACAATGCTTTCCTTTTCTCATCAAGAATGTGAGCCCATGTTATATTTCCAAATACACGGAAGCGACTTACATATAGTTTAATTTTAGTCCAAGCTTCTTCTGGTGTTATATTTTTAAGAGCCTTTGTGGGAGTGTGATTTACTATGTAATTTTCACAGTTGATGGCTTCTGCCCAATACTTTAGACTTAATCCCTTAGATTGGATCATACAATTAGCAATTTCTTTTAATGTGTGGTTCTTTCTCTAAGCAACACCATTTTGTTGTGGTGTATATGGAACAGTGTGTTTCATTTGGATTCCCTATGTAGTGCAGTAACTTGTAAATTATTGTTCACATATTCACCTTCATTATATGTTCTTAACCTTTGAATTTGATGTCTAGATTGCTTTTCTACAAGGGCCTTGTAGGCCAAAAACTTGTCAAAAACTTCGCTCTTAAGTTTTAAGAAGTAAACCCAAGTACATCTG
>JZKD02S2018845.1:1213253-1227089 GCA_000966675.3 Picea glauca | reverse complement strand
GCTCAATTAGGTCTTTGACCAGCCTACCATGCGGATTCAGCTCATATTTGATGGTCAAATCAGGTTGGGAGCTGGTCCATAAGTGGTTGGGAGGCTGACCAATTCAATAAATGCATCATTTAGCAGGTGCGTGGGTTTTTTCGCTAACAGTCACGCATTGTGCGCGCATGCGCGCATTGTACGTTCCTGTTCCGCGCATATGCGCGCACACCCATCTTCTGTAAAGCGCCCTTCAATTTTTTGTTACTTTGTATAGTTTTTTACCCTTTTGCAATGTTGTGGAATTAATCCAGTGCCATGAATGACTTCATTCCTATTTTGACGATGTTGAGTTCTTGTCGCCATGTGCGGACGAAATTTCAGTGATAACAGATGCCCCCTAATGGATGAGGTTAGGAGAAAACGTATAGCCGAAATCCATCAATGTTTCTTCTACTGAGAATGTTGTTGTAAGGGAGAGAAAATAGTGGGACCGTGTAGAGCAATCTTTTGGAGAAGAAAGGAACCGGTAGAACCTGACGTTCCATAAGGTGCGTAACAATATACAACTATGTACAAACGAGGCGGGCATGCCCCATGCTCGTGTTATGTAACCCTGAAAAAGATGACTGAAGTGTTGGTGTAGACAACTACAGCGCCCTCGGGGGTAGTAATGATAAAGGTAGAAGACAATTCTACAAAGGAATATACTCTGAACAATAGGCAATGATCGCAGTAATAAGCAACGACGATGATGTGGGCATTGATGGCCCTACCAAGTTCAGAGGTCTTCGGCAAATGATAATAATAATAACTGCAATAGTCACAAAGTAAGACCCACCGTAACATGAGAAAGTGTTGGCGTTGAATGTTATGGGGGCCAACGATAGCAGGGGGCAATAGTGTGTCCCCTTGTGCCGTTTGAGATCTCTCATTAAAGTAGAAAATGAGAATCAAGATACTGTCGCCCTTCTAGAAAATTGTGCTGATGTCGACAAAAGGGGGACGCGACTCCCAGAAGCAAAGGGCTTCATAGAATCTACTGAGGTGAGGAAGTGGTAGAGGTACATGGACGAAGTCAAGAAGTGGGAAGACTCAAAACTGCCCTTGGTTGGAGGGTGTATGTTATAATGAGTGGCCGCAACCGTGTGACAAGGTCGAGTGTCAGGTGAATGCCAAGACTGAGGATAAGTTGTGCCAGAGGTGGGACAAGGTGAACAAATTCAGAGGGTAAAGGTAAGTGACCTGGGTAGTACTCTGAAGATATGGACAATGCCGGCAAGGGTAGATGAGAAGCAATGCTCCAACCAAGGGTGACATGGGTTGCGCGTGGCCAAAATGAAAGCAGGTCGCCAACAGTGATGACAAAAGCAAATAACTGGAAATAAAGGCATTTGTACAATAAATACTGAATAATTTGGGAAAAAGTGTACAAATATAGAAACGGGTGCCCCAGTGTGAAATGAGTGCCTTAGGGAGGGTAGAAATTTCTTGGAAAACTGATGGAGGGTGGGGGCCCCATTAGTGAGTTTCTGTATGAGGTAGGTGAAATGAAGATAGGTTCGCAGATGGGCAAACTGACGGTGGATGAAATGGAGGGTTCATGATACTGTGGAGGTGCAGGTAAAAATAATAGAACCACAAAGTGATGATCTGGGAGTCCATATGGGAAGCTAGCAAAATGAGGAGAAGAAGTATGTGGTTGATCCGCAACATGATGAAAGACTATCGGGACTCCCATCCCTAAAGGGTAATGAAGAACAACATGAGTGTCAAAAGTGCCAAAAGGTGCTATGAATGGGACAACTCATGTGGGTAAGAAAGCTACCCGGTAACAGTACCAAAGATGCAAATGGAGGTGTGAGTACTGCAGATCCGGGAATGGGTATCCTAAAGGCCGATATCAGAGGGTGTGACTAGAAATGTAAATGCAATACAGCAGGGGAAACTACATGCCAGTGCTGAGTATATACCTGAAGGAATGATGTGGAGAGATGATGATCAAGTACCTGCACATAGAACAACCCAATACCCAAAGTGAACAATATCTGAAGATGATCTAAGATATGAGCATGTATTAGATAAATGTGACAATGCACGTGCGTACCTGACCATGATATGAAAAAAAGGCGCCTCGGGGGCTCAGGATGAAAAGTGGCCCAGGGACAGCTGTGATGTAGGTGGCGGGATGCTAATCCTGTGGCTGAAGACGGTTCGAAAAATGGACACCTTGGGCTCCCAGAATGGTGAGTGGAAATGTGTCAAAAGGCCTATATATAGCTATAGGGCCCACATTGCCACCTCATTTGTACCTACTGCAACAGTGACTGGACGAGAAGATTCAGAGGAGATTTGGTGATTTGGGGAGGACGAGGCGGCCAATCGACATTCTGCGAGTTTGAGGTTAGTGGTCTGATCGTCCTGCATAGAAATAGGTTTCCAATTTTTGGGCAGGGTAGCTACGGGGGGTCGTACAGGGGTAATTAGGGGTTTTTTGATAGGATGTGGGCCCACATGCATGGGCGATCTGGTGGAAGGCACGCATAGGTGTGCACCTGTCCACCGAATATACGCGCATGAATGCGCGAGAGAGGGAATTTAAGGCATGCCCTGGGGGTGCCCCTGTGAGGTGGACAGGCGCGCACTAATGCATGCCTATGAGCTAGACAGGCACGCTCGTGAGCGCGGTTGTATGATGGATAGGCGCGCTCATGAGCGTGCCTATGCAGTGAACAAGTGTGCATATGTGCGCGCCTGTATAGTGAACAAGTGAGCATATGTGCGCTCCTGTATAGTGAATAGGCACGCATACGTGCGCTCTTGTGGGTAAAAAAAAAAATCACATCTTCGAGACAAGGTTGAAGGGTGAAAAATGAGTCTTTTTGATGCATTTAGTGGTCGCATACGCTGATATAGGACTCTGTGTTGTGTGCAGGTGGCTAGCAGTGAGTATGGATGTTCGGTGGCATGAGCGAGACTGGTCGCAGTTGTGAGATGTTGTGGCCAATGTCGGGCCTGAGGTGCAAGCGACTTTAGCAACTTGTGGGTTGCTAAAGTTCTTTGAGTGCCCGTTGATACGGGCACAAGAGTACTTTCTACAGTTCCTGCTCCAGATGTGGAGTCCGGAGCTGCACTGCTTCCTCGTGCGAGGAGAGCAGATCCCCTTCACTGCGGTGGAGGATGTCTATTTTTTGACTGGGCTCCCCTTCCGGGGAACGGCGCTGCCAGCAGAGCCTATGCTATCTAGGGATACACACCTTGCTATGATCAGCGAGTGGTATTGCTCAAGCGAGAACTACATGTTTGGGACTGTAGTGAGTGTTAGTGGTATAGATTCCCTGGCACATCGTTGCATAGTGGTGATGATTGTGCACGTGTATGGGTCAAATGCGACCCAACGGATTAGTGGTGGCCAGCTGTTGGTGCTGGAGAGGGTGGTGGTGGGCCGTGAGCGGTTTGCATGGGGGTTGACGCTACATGCGCGGATGATTGTGCAATTGGATTGATGTCGATCCACAGGTACAGGAGAGTTCGCGTTCGGCTTGATCCTGGTAGCCTGGTTTTTGGAGAGGGTGTCAATGTTGTGCCCGCAGGTTCTACTAGAGGCGCCTGGGGCATGAGAGCCACGATTGAGGCGGTGGTCTGCAGTTTTGATTCGCCATGGTGGTGGCTAAGGTGGCCATTATTTTACGGCGCAGGTGGCACAGATATGGCGACAAATGCTGCAGGTCATACTTCGGTACCCCTATGCTGGGCTGGACTTCCGGGGGGACCCAGACATGGTGCTGCCTCCTAGGGAAGTTTTTGATCATCAAGGTATGCTGAGTGTGTGTATGTTGTTGATTTATGTTATGTTTTGAGATATCAATTCATATGTATGTGATATAGATGCTGATATGATCTGTTGTTGTTTGTTTGTTGCATGTGCAGATGTGGCACCTCGCGGGCGCGAGGTAGAGTTGCAGAGAGCGTCGGTTCAGCGAGAGTCGGAGAGACTGCTGCGTGAAGAGAGGCGCCGGCGGGATGAGGTTGCGGGGCGACCAGCAGAGCCCGAGAGGGAAGCGAGGAGGCGTCGGTTTGACGATTCCGGTGTA
Organism: Picea glauca; assembly: GCA_000966675.3. Lineage (NCBI taxonomy): Eukaryota > Viridiplantae > Streptophyta > Pinopsida > Pinales > Pinaceae > Picea > Picea glauca. The sequence goes on along the minus strand of JZKD02S2018845.1, from coordinate 1,223,016 downwards.
GGGCCATCACATGCTCCTTCGGCGACAACTGAAGTAGATTTTGATGATATACACCATCGTTTGGAGACGGTGTTACAGGACATGCCTGAGGGCATGTGGATACGCATCCAGGATGAGGGGTTCCTGGAGCAGTGTATAGGGGTATAGTGCGATGATCCACTGTGCTTGCCGCCATGACTAGTGGACGCCTGTCGCCGGGGTAGGAGGGTCCTGCGGGTGTTCCACCACCACCGCTTGGGGCAGGTTCTGGTGGGCCACCACCTCCTCCTGAGGGGGGAGAAGGTGGGGGTGCGATAGAGGCACCCTGATGTATGTATCATGTATACTTTTTGATTGTATATAGGCTGGTGAGCCGATTTGTGTACCGGGGTGTGGCACTGACCTGCAAGCAGATGTATTTTTGTATGTAAACATGCGGATGGCCTGATGGGATGATATATATATATATATATGAGTATACATATTTTTTGAGATCCTGATGTTGTCTACATGTGTTTTTTGTTAATGATGATGATGTCTATTCTATCTATATGCTATGACAGGATGTATGAGATGTTTATGTATGTGTAGCTTGATGTGATATATGCCAATTTAACACCATGTTAGCTATTTCATCTGTTGTTTGATTCAATTGTCATGGAATATGTGTAAATGTAATGGAATCAAAATGTCGAGATAACAGTCTAACCTGCAGGTATTTGCGAAAGAGGCACGGATCGCGTACACGGTAAACATTGTTGAGTTGGAGAATGACTAGTTGAGAGTCGAGAAAAATGCTAAGGTGACGAATATGATGATGCTGGGCGTTGGTGAGGAGGCCAATGATAGCAATGTATTCAGCTTGGTTGTTGGTTGCTGGTCCCAAACATATGCCGCTGGAATGTAGCATTTCATGTGAGGGGGTGTAGAGAGCCCAAGCAGCCGAAGCGAGATTTTGTGTCCAACGGCTGGCGTCGTCGGTGTAACCAATGTGGTAAGCTAGTGGAGGAGTCATCTGTCAAATAGCACAAAGGATAGTTTAGATGCGAGGGAAGGAGAAAAAAGATTAAAAAATACTAAACAAGAAAATAACCTAAAGTAGCATGACTATGTTTAAGCATAAAATTTCTTGAGGTATAACCCATTGACAGGTTCTTTGAGCGAGAGGCCTTCGGGGGAGGCCAGGATGTATGCACCTTTGGTAAGGCAATGTTGGATGATGTAAGGGCCATGCCAAAGTGATTCGAATTTGCCGTGGCCAAAGGTATCATGAGCGATATCATAGGCCAGGACAAGGTCACCTTCGCGAAATGATCGAAGATTGACATGGCGATCAAAGGTAGCCTTGGATCATTTCTTAGCTGCCTCATTGTTCTGTAATGAGGATCGATGATCCTCATCTAGAGACTCCAAGTTTAGCAAGCATTTCTCCATTGGAGCAATTTCAGGTAAAATCTCAATTGCGGTGCGTAGGGTGGGAATTTCGCACTCGATGGGAAGAGTTGTCTCGACCCCATGGACTAAATGAAATGGCGTGAAACCTATAGCGGTCTTTACTTCCGTTCGATAAGCCCATAGCGTGGAAAATAACATATGATACCAATTGGTTTTGTGTTTATTAACCGTGCGCTGTAACATGGTCTTGAGGACTTTGTTCACTGCCTCGACCTGTCCGTTTGACTGAGGGTAATATGGTGAGGCAAACTCGTGAGAGAAKCCTAACCGAGATGAGAGTTCGATGAAGATCTCATTCTCAAAATGTTTCCCATGATCGAAAATGAGTTGGAGTGGTACCCCGAACTGGGATATGACGTGGTTGAAGAAAAAATGCGCTGCAGTGTCAATGGTGTTGTTGAAGGTGGGCATAGCTTCGGCCCATTTGGTGAAGTAATCGACGGCGACAACAATGTATTTGTGACCATTGCTGGAGGGGGGATTACAAGTCATAAATTCAATGCCCCATTTACAAAAGGGGCCTGCAATAATGACCGGGTGAAGAAGAGCGGGGGGAGCACAGGCTTTGTTGGCATAGAGCTGACATTGCTCACATCGTTTCATGGCATGAATGCAATCATGAAACAGGGTGCACCAAAAGTAACTGGACTGGATAATCTTTTGAGCCATGGAGATGCCCGAAATATGGCCCCCACATGTGCCACTATGGCAGTCATTTAAGGCTCTATTGGCCTCATCAATAGTCAGGCAGCGACGAAGAATGGTGTCGACGCCCCGCCGATATAGGATGTCGTTGATGAGGAGATAGCGGGGGGCCTGATGGCGAATGCGCCGACGATCATCTTGTGATAGGTGGTTACCGAACTTTTGAGTTCGTAGGTAGATGAGAAGGTCACCATACCAAGGATCATCTAACGCGATGTAAAAGAGATGTTCGTTAGGAAAGTCGATGTTGACAGGGGCACTAGGTGTGTCATAGGGGAGGGCCGTGACAAGTTCGGTGAGAACGAGGGCCTTCTTACTCTTAGGTGTTGAGAACTTGAGGTCGTACTCTTGAAGGATAATGATCCATCAAGCGAATTTTCTGTTAACTTGGCGACGACTGAGAAAATATTGCATAGGGTTGGAATCTGCGATGACCTTGGTGGTGCGAAGCAGAATGTAATGGCGCAGTTTCTAAACTACAAGGACAACTACAAGAGCAAGTTTCTCTTCATGTTTGTACTTCAAGGGTGGTCCTGAGAGGTTCTTACTGACGTAGTAAATGACATGTTCACGATTTTCATCTCCGAGCTGGACGAGGACGTCGGCTACTGATACAACTGATGTTGATACGTAGAGGATGTAGTCGCGATTGTAGTTAGGTGCACTAATCAAAGGTGCATTGGAAAGTGCTTCTTTAAGTTCGTCGAATGACTGTTGGGCATAGTCATCCCAATGAAAAGGGATGTCATGACGTAGTAAGCGAAGGAACCCATGTGTGCGTATAGCATAATCAGGAACAAAGCATCTAAGAAAGTTGGCTTTGCCCTGTAGACTCTGAAGTTGCCGTAAATTCTGAGGAGGTGGAATTTCGGTGATGGCTTTGACTTTGAGGGGGTCCATGGTGATACCGCTTTGTGAAACAATGAAACTGAGGAGGCGCCCTGCGGTGATGCAGAACACACACTTGAGAGGGTTCAAGCGGATGTTGTACTGACGACACCATTGAAAGATGATTCGTAAATCATCGAGGTGTTGGGTGCATTTCTTGGATCGAGCAGTGAGGTCTTCCAAGTAGGCAAGGATGATTGTAGCCAGATCGTGAAAGATGTATGTCATGGCCTGTTGGAAAGTTGCACCAGCATTTTTTAAGCCGAAAGGCATGACACAATATGCAAAAGTACCCCATGGGGTAATGAATGCGGTTTTGTACTGATCGGCTGGGTGGATTTGAATTTGGTTATAGCCAGAAAATCCATCCATAAAGGAGAGAGCCTTGTGGCCGACGCAGTCGTCGATAATTTGATCAATGAAAGGCATTGGAAAGTTGTCTTTTGGACATGCATTATTGAGATCGTGAAAATCAGTGCAAACACGAATAGAGCCCTATTTTTTGTCGACGGGTACAGGGTTGGAAACCCATGAAGTATAAGCAATGGGGTAAATAAATCTGGTCGTACGTAATTTGTCAATTTCAGCTTTGATAGCCGCGGCCTTGGATGGGTGTAGCAGTCGCTGTTTCTGGTGAACTGGTGTGATTTCAGGCCAGGTGTCGATGCGATGTTCGACAATAGAGGGGTCGAGGCCAGGCATTTCTGTGTATGACTAGGTGAAGATATCCCAATATTCCTGGAAGAGGGCTTTATAAGCGGAAATTTCCTGAGGAGTGCAAGCGGCTCCAATGATGATTTCTTCGACGATGCCCTGTTTAATAGAAATGTCAATTTTGATGGTGGGGGAAATGTTGGCTAAATTACCTTCTTCAAAAGTGTCAGGGGTAGGAATGGGATTGTTGAACCAATCGATAGGCCTGGATGGGATAAAATCTTTGGTTTCGACCGCGTAAATGGGATTTTGGCTAGGAGGCATGAGGGCGTCCTGTGGAAGGAAGAGTGCACAATGATGTAGTGCGTCCCAGGGGGAATCCGGGTGTTTTAGTTCTTCCAGTATTTCTTCGTCGCATAGGAAACGATGGGAATATAATGGATCATGAGGAGTGATCTCAGTGACAGTGTGATTGCCCCCTGCTGATGAAACAGAGGGGGTAATGCTAGGAAGTGGTGAGGGTTCACTCGACATAAACCATATGTTGAAGTACTGAGGGGTACTGTTGGTAGCCAACTCATTTTTTTAATTTTTCTAAAAAAAAAGATGCCTACACCTCTTGTCTTCTAAACAACAAATCATCGTCGCATTGTGCAACTAGACATTTGTTTCATTTTTGCGACAATTGCAATTTGGTTTCGTTTCAGTTTTCACAACTGAAAGTGTGAAAATGCCTCTTTCATTGTTTAGATTGTCATCGTCTTTTATTGATTTTTCTGAAAGACACTTGACCATTGGTTTATCACATGATTGCAAAAGATTCTTTCAAACTTATGTCCTTTGACCTACTCTTACCTTGATCGCGCATTCGGATCTATTTGATTAATGAGCCATTGAGTATGAAGATTTACTGGTTACATTTGATCCTATAAAAGTCATGATTGATTTTGGTCTTATAGGCTTTGATCCTTATTGCTATGAGCTCTTGACTTATTGATTATATGAGATTTTTGGTTGCAATGTTCTAAAAAACTTTGGAATATAAACATATGAATGCGCAACAAATATTATAAGTTTGATTTGTTATGAAATGACATTGGTTTGATTTTCACAAAGGCGCATTGATTAATCTTTTGGATTTCGATTTTATAGTTTGAATCGATGCTTAGCACATTGTTTTGCAAATTTGATTTTACATTGAATAATCAAGGTTTTAAACCATACATTGGCATGATTGAATTAACATTGGTTTTAAATGTTTTATTGACACGATGGATCAATGGTTAATGTTGGAGTTCATGTTAGATTGAATTGTACACTTGGCGCATGAATATAGCATATGGTGTTGGTTCTGCATTGTATGGATGGCACGTTGATATGGTTGTACACCGATTTGAGTTGGCCGATTAATGTGTTGATTACTGATGGAACAACACTATACTCAGTCATTAATACACTATATGGTGGTGGTTCTCCCACCACCTTCACACGCATGCAGTTAATCCTTGCCTCTTTGAGTGCTGAAGCTGTTAAACCCTATCGTTTCTACTCCTGCGTGTTGTGTGGTGTAAACTGAACCCTATCATGAACAGAAGTCATGGCTCCTGTCGTGAGGACCGAGCCCAACGGGTGTCAATAATTGTCGATGTTTGATGGCGCTTATAGAGACCTGGAAAATTTTGGGTGGCTCTCGTTTATAAAGAAGTTCGATGGTTACAATCCTATCGTGGCTCGGCAATTTGCATTATCATTCGATGGCTGTCGAGCCAAAGTTGGAGATGTCTAGCTTGAAATCACTGAACAATTTCTCAGCTCAGCAACTAGCCTACCTATTACGGGACAGAAGTGGTCCAAAATCTACAAGGTAGATGATGTCCCATGGACATTGTTATTCCAGTCTCGAGTGGTGAACTCCTGCGACAAAGGCTTACCTGCAAAAATGTTGAAACCACGCTGGTATGATCTCTTAATGATAATCAAGCAATTCATTACTTGTGAGGGCAGGTACGGGTTCATTTTCTTGTTTCACCTTCGTCTATTGATGGTTTTTATGGATTTCGAACTTAGTATGCCACATTATCTGCATAGAAGTTTGTTCAAAATGGCTAAAAGATACAAGCGCAGCCAAGCTGACACCAGCCTCTTCCATTTGGGGTTGATTAAAATGATAGTGGTTTACGAGTTAGGGTTACATCATGATTTTTGGGATGATTTCCTTAGTCGTAATGGCTTCGAAGAATCGGACCCTCCACAGGTTGATAAGCCTATGATAACCAAAACCTAGCCTATTCCCCCTGTTCCTTATAGCGTTTTGCTGCCCAAACCCCTACTCGACTCACCTACGAATTTGCCTATGGCTATGACTGAATAGGTTGAAGTTAATGAGCCCGCAACCAAAAAGCCTAAACCTAAGACTGGTGCTAATTCGAAAGGCAAGAAAAATGCAAGGTTAATATCTCGCATGGCGAGAAATAAGCCTAAACCCCCTGCTAAATTAGAGCCTATCGTGGTCAGCGAAGACTCTGATTCAGAAGTTGAACATTTTCTTGCCAATGAGTATCCTTACTCGGAAGGCTTGTGTAACAAACCTCCTCACGAATTTGTCAAGAATTTGCCACCCTGTCTGCGGGATGATCCTAGTTTTCCTAGTATTAAACTACCTCAAGGAGCCCTCGGTGAATCATCGAAACCCTCGACTGTTCAACCTGCTGCTCCACCTTGCGATCAATGTGGATTGTGGTTGGAGAGGTACTACTTGGATGTGCCTATGTTGCAATCTAGAATCCATGATTTGGAAAACCAAGTGGCAAAGCTCACTGGTCATAACGCGAAGATGGAACCCTCTGAGAAAAAGAAACAAACAGCTGGTTCAATTCTGTTCAAGAATGTCGAGTCAGCCACGGCAATCGTCAATTCCAAATTGGCTTAGCCTTAGCAATCTTGCTGGTAAATTTTCACTCATTTATATGGCATGATCATAAACTCTGTATACATTGCTGACCTGCTCTATCATGCATTTGTTGTATATAAGTTTTGATTATTGATTCCTGGATTGATTTTGATTAGATTTAATTTGATTGATCATGAGTTGATTTGAATACTCTGTTATTTGATACCTTTTCTATTTTTGAAATACAAACCATATCTCTGTTCGATTTGGTTATATCTTGTGCGATATGATGGGCAAATTGGTCAGCTGTACTGATTGTATATTCTATGTTAGGACCAATTCGTATATCATTTGTTACATAATCAAATTTCGAATGGATAACAATAGTGGCTGTTACGATTTGAACTGCATTTCGATAGTAGCAAATATATTGTTTGATTGTGATTTGCGGAATGAATTGATTGTATCAAGTCTTACAATTTGTGTCTATAAATTCAGTCATATCCATTTCAGTTATATGCCCGGCTTGTATTATGAATTTTGTTGACTCTGTCAAGACCCTGTCTATTGACTATGAGATGATCAAACATGAAGATTGTTGAGTCGATATCTATGGAGTATGATTTGATCCGATTACAATTGAAGCAATTTATATATCGTGCTTTTAAATGAATGATATCAATCTGTTGTTGTGATTATAACTAGTCAATAACAGTTACGACCATTATTTCGGTCATACCTATGAACTGTTTGAGACTCAGTGAACGAGAACTGTGGCTGGATTCTATGGATAAAGTTATGCATGTTTTATCGTGACGGTTTTTCTATATTGGCAATTGATTAAACGATATGAATCCTATGCAAATCAATGATGATTGTTTTGTATTTCATACGTTTTGGTTAGCCATTGATTGCATGTATGAAACAGTCTTGTTAAAATTTGATCTGATTTTATGTCAATTGGAAAAACAGAGCATTTTTACCCTATCCCGATTACATTCTTTTTGATTTGGTTTAATTTAAAGGATAATTGAATCATTAGTAATTTGTTTTGGATTTGATTTGATTTGATTATATCTGGTCCTATTTGTTATTTTTGACTAGCTACAGAATCAGATGATTCTGTAGCTAAGTCTGTAGAGTCAATTTTTTATTGTTTTGTCAATAAAATATCCTTGTAATTTAATCTTTGTGTTCTATTGCAGGCAAATTCGAATTGGCAATAGATATGAGGAGCAATTGGAGGATATCTTAAGGATTTCACCTGCATTTTTAGTTACTTAGTTTAAGGGATTTTGGGATTATTCCCAGATTGTATAAAACTATTTGCTATTATTCACAAGGATGTTTTACCTTGTGAGAAACCTATATAAACTTATGATTTTTGTAATAATCATCATCCTCAGTTGTGGGAGAATAAGGATATAGAATTCTGATACAAACTGGAGCAGAATTGATTTTTTGTCATAGCTTTTGCTTTTCAATATATCAACATTGTGTTTCAAGTTTTGTATATCATTTTGTTTATGGTTTAGTATTACTTTGCTATCTAAATCAAATTCAAATGATATAATTTCATTACTGTCATCTATATCTTGTTTCTTCCAAATAGATAAAAGACATAACAATTGTTAGTTCAGTTTGTGAATGATAGCTTTGTCTTCTTCATAAATTGAATTGTTATATATGAGTTTGCTGCATAATAGGTTTCCCTTTTGCAGGAATTTATAATCAAAAGATTATTATGATTTCTTTTATGTATTGTTTGTCCTATAACATACTTCAAGAAGAAACATAGTTGATCGTTTGCGAAAAGATTTTAAGGACTAAATGGTGTGAATTTCTTCCTCCAACCAGCTTAAGAAGCCATCATACACAGGGCAGACTTGGAGCGTTTCCAGGTCAATTAGAGTATTGTTTACTGTTTCGATTAAGTAGTTTAATATAGATGTAATCTTAGTTAGATTTATATTAGATTGTTTAATTTCAGTAATTGTATTAGGTTGTTTAATTTCAATAATGTTTATTTCCTTTTCATAAATATAAAAATCAAAAAGAGATCTTTGGCTGTCTTAGGGCAGAAAATACGTGAGTTTTGCAGGTTTTAATCAAATCTGTGGATTTTTCAAGGTGAATATTTGTGAATAAGAAATATTGTAACTGATAGTTAGATAGTTGATTTGAGTTATTACAATAATAATTAGTGGATTGTATAGAATAGTTAGTATTTAGTATATTAGTTCCTTTTTATGTTTTATTAGTTTCTAGTTTCCTTTATTTTAGTTATTTTCATGTATTTAATCATAGTTAGTTTGTTTTATTTAGTTTAGGTAGATCACTTATCTTAGATCAAGTTTTTCTCTTTGGTTTTCTTAGGAGACCTTAGAGCGGCCAACAGAGCCATTAAACTCATCAGGGTGGTCCATTCCAAACGTCTTGGGTTATTTAGACAACCCTGGACCGGTTCCACTCTCTCAGTTGACGGACGGTTGATTTCGCCCGTCAACAGGTACCCATGGTGGTTGGGTGAAGAGTTCCTGTAGGGGAATGAACAGGAGAGTTGGGTGGGTTACGAGGTAAATCCTCAGATACGTCATATAAGAACCAAGGAGGCATTGGGAGTGTCGTGGGTTCGGGAGAAATGACATGAAGATCCTCGGTGGTGAGGTAAGGTCAATTATCGCCTCTGCGGGTTAGTGACGCAGAGCCAATTGACGTTGCCTATATGCGAGGATCATAGGACACTAGTATGTAAAATGAGCCAATGAATCGCAGAGAGAACAAGGGCATCTCAGTCATTCATTCACTGAAGTTGTGACATAGCAGATGTCAGTGATAGTTGATGAAGAGGATGTAGCAGGGTGTGGGTCGTTCTGAAAGTTCTGGCGTACATCAGCTAATGTCTGCCAAAAACGTGGCAGTGCTGGGCAATGATGGGTGTAGTGGCCATACTCGGAATAGATAGAACACACGAATTTAGTCCTCAACCCTTTACTGCTGGAAGGTTGGGTGATAGTGGTAGGACTAGCAGTAGTGGCGGGTATTGTGGAAGTTGGATTGAGTGGAATCAAATTCCGTAGTTCTGGTAGTGATGGGCAGTTGTTGGTTTGGTGACCCTCTTTCTCACATAATGCGCAAGGTGGTGGGATGCGTGGAGGAAGTGGAGCTGTGGGCTCCTTCTTCTTTCTCCTG
>JZKD02S2018845.1:1197202-1209106 GCA_000966675.3 Picea glauca | reverse complement strand
GTCAACTTCTATGTTTGAAAATGTGAGAACCAGATAACGGGGGGTTATTTGGATGCCTACCCCCGAAATCCTACCTAGACTAAAATTTTCTTTTGGCACCTCCTATGGAGGAAAACTTTAGTGAGTTTTTAGAAAGATTTTAGATGAAGTTGTTTTGTGAGGCTGGAGGTGAAAACCAACCTCGTTTGATTAGAAGTGGGAGTGGATAGTCCTATCGAGAAAAGATGGGGTGTTTTCAGAATCCCTTTGGAGGAAACCTACTTAGACCTCCACATTTCGAGAAGAGGCTATGTGAGTGCAAAAGTGTACCAAATTTTAGTTATTTAGATGTCACCTTGCAGCATGTGGACTTCGCTTGGTCCTTACAAGAGTGTGATTACCTAATTTAGCTAGATGTCATTGGTACAACCTTGCAGAATTTTTAAAAGCCCTAGGAAACTAGCATGTGGACATGTGGTCCGTTACTATCCTTTAACTCCCTATGTGTGAATTAATCTAGAAAAAGCATGAAACTATCCTAGATTGAACATGTGGGCATGTGTGGGCCCGTTACAAACCTTTAAACTCTCCTAGTTTTTTGATCTATGAAAGAAGAATTTCAACCACTATCCTACTTTTGTGACATGTGGGCATGTATGGGCCCGTTACAAATTTAAGATATGTTTGAAAAATGAAACTAAGAGGGGTCCCAAAAGGGCCTTTGTCCTCTCCTAAAGCTTTTGCAATTTTGTTAAGGGAGATGATATTGTTTTCGCAATCCTTTTCTGGTTCTCAAGATCGCTTGATGGCACAAGAGAAGAGCATACTCAAGATCATTACTTTCAACTTCGAGTCCCAAAATGTGAGTTTATATGTGATTAAAATTGATGTTCTCCTTAGATTTATAAATCAAAGCAAGCCATCCACGTGGCAAAAAGAAAATAAGGGAAATTGATATTTATCCACCTAAGTGGCTATGTTTGTTTGACTATCCCCTTTATAAGTTGAGGGGTCTAAGTGGTGCAGTATTTAGAGCATGCATATCATCATTCTTAAGAAGAAAAATGATTTTCCCCACATCCAAGACCTTACAATGTAAATTTTAGTTCAGATGCGCGGCCTCTAGTGTGGACAGAGGCGCATATGGCGCTTGCGCGCTGACAGGATTGAAAGAGAAAGCACATGCGTGCAGAAATAAACTGTGGTACAGGCGCATGCACGCACGATGCATGCCTATGAGGTGGAATAACCGCGCGCCTGTGACAAACGACCGAGAAGAAAAATCCGGATGGATTTCTCTCAAATCTCTTGTGAATTTACTAGTTAGCAGGTCGACAAAGGCTGGTTTGTGAACCTGCAAGTTAATGAAATCAAAAGGAAAGAAAAATAAGCCCAAATGAGGGAGGAATTGATACCTTCTCCCCAGTACGGTCGCCAACCTGTTTGCACCCAATTTGTCACTTGGTGAGAAAATAAAGGGTTCTTACATGCCCAGTTGGGTCTTGCTGAGCATGAAAACTGTAGAGGAAAGAGTTAGAAAAAGAAAAACAAGACTATAAGCAAGAATTAAATTAAAACAAACTAAAACTATGAGCATATGGATAAAGAAATAACAAACACAAAAAGACCAATATCACCAATGTTTTTAGGATGATCAATTGATGAAATCCAAAGCATAATGAAGAAAGGGGACTTGGGTCCCTTCTTTCTCCAATGGAAGGCTCTTGAGGCCCTCACAAACTTGCTCTCCTTACAATGAGAAAATGAGAATGATGGTGAAAGAACTCCTAGCACATCCACTCAAGAGAGAGGTGGATAGCTCAATGAAATGGTGCTAATATGTTATTTTCAAGGAGTGAGTCCTTAAAACAATCTAAGCAGCATAAAATTACATGAAATTCCTTGAGAAAATGATGTTTCTTCATGGATTTTTATAGCATGGCATTGGGCGATTATGTAACTCCTTTGAGGTGTGAAAAGGGGCTCTTTAGGGCTCAATTAGGTCTTTGACCAGCCTACCATGCGGATTCAGCTCAGATTTGATGGTCAAATCAGGTTGGGAGCTGATCCATAAGTGGTTGGGAGGCCGACCAATTCAATAAATGCGTTGTTTAGCAGGTGCGCGGGTTTTTTCGCTAACAGTCGCGCATCGTGCGCGCATGCGTGCATTGTACGTTCCTGTTCTGCGCATATGCGCGCGCACCCATCTTCTGTAAAGATCCCTTCAATTTTTGGTTACTTTGTATAGTTTTTGACTCTTTTGCAATGCTGTGGAATTAATACAGTGCCATGAATGACTTCGTTCCTGTTTTGACGATGCTGAGTTCTTGTCGCCATGTGCGGACGAAATTTCAGCGATAACACCCTCCATTCTCTTTAAATAGAGATCATGGACCAATCGGGTGCTAAGCCATGGATCAATGGTCATTAATATTGAGGAGAGTATGAACCGTCAGATCACTCTATGTCGAGAACATCTCGTGACCGTCAGATTTCCTAACTACAAATGCATACTAATGCATACTAAAGAAAAACACTAGAAAACACACTTTTACCTAACGACACAATAGACCAAGTAGATCTTAACTAACTCCTAAGTGTCTAAATATTCTAACAACTAATGCTAATAAGAAATTCAAATGGGATAGTAGGAATGACGAAGCACATGGATTAATTGGAATGTCCATCTCTCATGATTTAAGGTTCCACCTTCAATCAATTGATAAACCCAAAGAAGCTTGGGAAAAGATTGAATATGTGTTTGGTAAACACAATATTATTTGAGCACAATAGTTAAAAAATCAAGTATTGAATTTAAGTCCAAGTGATTTTTCTTGCATTGAAGACTATCTATCTAAGTTTAAAACACTTACAACTTTATGTGAAGAATGTAAGATAAAGATAGACGAAGATCGTTTCATCTATCTTATTCTTTCTAAGCTAGGTAGTGCATATTCTATGTTTGTATCTACCTTTTATGTCATGCAAGAGGATCTAGGGACAACTTGTGTAAAACCCACTCCTGAAAACTTTTGTGATGCTTTGATTAGAGAGAAAGATAAGCTTGTACAGCTTGGAGTGATCAACACCACAGGTACCTCAAACAAAGCCTTAGTCGTCCATCATAAAGATAAGCCTAAGAATCCAAAGAACAAACATCCTTGCCACAACAACAAACAATATAAGGGTCCTAAACCCACTCACATAGCTTTAGCTCCTAATGGTGACAAACGAGCAAAATAAAAAAATAAGAAGATTGATAGACATTGCAACTTTTGTGATAAACATGGTCATGATGAGTCCAAATGTTTCAAGAAGATGGCAGCTTTAAAAGTAGTGATGAAGAAGCACAACATCAATATTGATTCTATTTCTTCTTCTTCTTCTTCTCATGGACATGAACTTTCTTCTTATGGTTTCTCCTTCAGTACAACTTCTACTTCTACTTTTGATGAGTGGCTTATTGATTCTTGAGAATTTTATCATATGGCTAAGGATAGAGACATATTTTCTGCTCTAAATGAATGTAACACCAAGAAAATATTTGTTGGTGATGATAGATATATTAGTGTTGAAGGATCTGGAAGAGTTCAAGTAGAAAATGGACATTTCAATTATGTATTATGAGTTCCAAGTCTTTCTTGTAACCTTCTATCAGTATATCAAATCATTCATTCAGGTGAAGGTAAACCCGTAAAGATTTCACCTCACAAAGTTGTAATCAAGGATCTAAAAGATCCTAAGCATGTTCTTGCAACTGGAATTGATGATGATATTACCAGGTTGTACAAGTTTGACAACTTTGGGTCATCATCTTTTTCATCAGTTTTTGTTGCTCATAGTGATGACTTGAGAAAACTTTGGCATAGCAGTTTGGTCATCTAAACTATCGATCATTGTAGAAACTATGTAATTCAACAGATGGTGATTGATATTCCTCATGTTTCATACAGAAATGGTGTTTTTGCTGGTTTTTTTCTCGAGAAACATCATCGGAACAGTTTTGACAAATATGCCTCTTGGAACACCTCTGGCCCTTTGCAGTTTGTTCACAGTGATTTGTGTGGTCCACTTTCTTCTCCTTCTTTTTTTGGGTGCAAATATTTCTTAACTTTCATTGATGACTTCTCCAGACGTACTTTGTTTTACTTCCTAAAACTTAAGATTGAATTTTTTGACAATTTTTTGGCCTACAAAGCCCTTGTAGAAAAGCAATATGGACATCAAATTCAAAGGTTAAGAACGAATAATGGAGGTGAATATGTGAACAATAATTTTACAAGTTATTGCACTACACAGGGCATCCAAATGCAACACATTGTTCCATATACACCACAACAAAATGGTGTTTCTAAGAGAAAGAATTGCACTTTAAAATAAATGGCTAATTGTATGATCCAATCTAAGGAATTAAGTCTAAAGTATTGGGTGGAAGCCATCAACTATGCAAATTACATAGTAAATGGCACTCCCACAAAGGCTCTTACAAATATAACACCAGAAGAAGCTTGGAATAAAATTAAACTAGATGTAAGTCACTTTTGTGTATTTGGAATTATAGCATGGACTCACATTCCTGATGAAAAAAGGAAAGTATTGCAGTCTAAAACTGAGAAGTGTATATTTGTTGGTTATTCTGAAGATGTCAAAGGTTATATACTTCTTCAACCACATTGTAATGAAATTGTTTTTAGAAGAGATGTTAAATTTGATGAAAATCTCTTCGCCTGCAAGCCTAATTAGGTGTTTGTGTCGTCTTTGGCCTACGAGCCTAATTTAGCGTTTGTGCCTTCTTCGACTTGTGAGCCATCTTCAAAATTTGTTCCTTATTTTGTTCTGGTTTCTTCTTCAAATGATGGAAATGAGGATGAAAATCCACCTCCGCCTGCTCACCTTCCTCCATATGAGTCCTTTGAACCAACTGTTATAGCAATATTTGCCTCACCAATGTTATCTTGCATAGGGGGCCCTTTTCCATTTCACTAAGAAGACTTTTCATCCCTTTTTTGATGAATCCAGAGCTAAAAATGTACATTTTTCCACATATACACACCCTAACTGCTATGCAATATGTGTATACACTTGTTGCTCCATTACAGCTCGTGTATATCAAGATTTGTGCCAGAAAATATAAAATGAGGTCGAGTTTCCATGTCACAACAAAATATTTCTGATCCTTAGCCTTCCATATACTAGAAATGTTCTGACTCGGCCCTTCCATTGTATTCTGGAGGCTATAAGAGAACAATTTCAAACTATGGAAAAGAAGGAGAAAGCATTCAATTTTGAGAGCAAAGTTACTCTGGAAAAATTACTTCATATTGACTCTGCATCCCTTTGTCCCTCAAGTCTAAACATAGTGTTCAGCCCCCAAGCTCTTCCCTTATTATTTAGAGGACCTCTTTGCCTCTTTCTCATGAGCTTGCCTTCGGTGGAGGATTGAAGTGGTGGGGACCCAGTTGGAAGGAACTTGGTTTCTTGGTTTCGAACCATGTCGACACAGAAGTCTGTAGTGTTGACACTTCTGTTGATCAATTGTTAATAGAAATACTCCTTTCCCATCCTATTGGTATATTGCAAATATATGATTATTATCCATGGGCGTGTTTGTAATGTTTATTAATGGATTATGTTATTTGATGTGTTAACCCCTTTCGTATCATCACTATATACTTTCTTTTCTTATTTTTTGAGAACTTCTTGCAGGTATAAAGCTTTGGGTCAAAGTGCTCAATGGTGGAACATCATCAAACGTTGGATAGAGGTAGGTCTATTTCTTATATCACACATTAGTTTATATAGAATATGTTGGAATTGAGTTTGTTTCTGCAGTCATACCTGTCTATTGTGGTATACCCTTGGCCATAGAGATTTTTTCTCTTATAACAGAAATGGCGACTCCACTGGGGAGAGATCTTCCTTCTAAGGGTTGAAGTACTTTTTCTTCTTACATTGATCTTTTTCCTTTGTGTTTCTTGTCATATCACTGCTTGACAGATCCTCTTCACTCTGAGTCTGAGTTTTCAGCCTTTTACCCTTGCCTAGCCTTGTTTTAAAGCATATACACCCCTTTTTCCCTAACAGTCATGTATATACGCTTTGTTCTCCTGAACAGTCATGTATACCACTTCCCCTTGCTTGTTTGATTGGTTGAGTGACTATTGGGTAGGATTTAAAGATTGTTGAGCCTTCTTAGGTCTCTGTAGTGCCTGTTGAGATTATCTGGGATGACAGGAATCTTGTTTGGAGTTGAATTTTTGGGCGTAGTCTTTCTCTTTGTTTTTTGTTTTTAATTTGTCCTTGGTTTCTGGGTTGTTTGCTTGGTTGTCTAGTATTCTACTTGAGTTACTGCTTTTATACACTGTAAAATTCATCTGTCAAGTTTCTTATCATTCCATGCGTTTTCTTTTTAGAATATTGAAAATACAAAAAAATAGGCATTTTGCATTGGTTGGCATTTTTGTCTTTGAATTTTTTCATTAGCTTAGCACATGTAGCGAAAGATCGTATTTTACTTATGGATTGCAGATTTGAAATTGAAGACTGCATTGTTTTTATTAGCATATCATTCATTGAAAAGTTAAAGATAGACTTTTCATTATATCCATATTTATTTTCTGGTGGAGTCATAACACCATGATTTTCACCTCCATACCTTTTTGAGTAACCACGGCCAATAAAATTTACGCTTTAAACTAAAATTGATTAGTCACAATTTTATTTTAAGGGTGCACAAACTAGCTTAGGATTTAGTGCCTTGGAATAGGATTTTGTGAGTAAACTTCTCCAAGGAAATTAAATCAACATATGTGTCTGAGACAGGGAGTTGAGAAGTCCATTGTATAATTGGTAATATTAGGAGGCTTCGCTCACACCGGAGTTAATCACGAGGTCGCGCGAAGTTATTTGAAGGGATAACCCCTGGATACTCACCTAGCGTCAGAGATATTTTTGTGGATTTATTCATATTTGGGGATCTTGCTAGTGCCAATACCTCTGTGAGAGGTTGTACTTTCAAGGTTTCGAGCTTTGCTACCCTGCCCATACGGTGATCCAGACTTACAAATGCTCGCTTGTGCATCAATTATATAGTGGTTTATTAGTTGCTTGACTTAGGTATCTCATAGGTTACTTGCAGGGGTTATTTACTTGTACCCTGAGTCAGATAAGGGTTAGACAACACATAGCCTTTATGGAGGATTACCTCTCCGAGGGGATCTCACCGACTGGTTGTTAAGCCCACGAGAGCTCTTATAATTGATTTTGTTACCTCCAAACTTTAGCGGGGAGTCTCATGTCCCTCTTGGACAAGACATACCTTCTTTAGTGAGGGAGGCCACTCAGCCACTTTAGACCATTTTCATGCATATTGGTTGTTTGACTTTTTTGTATGCTCTTTGATCATTAGTTGACCATAGGTTTTCGTGTTGAGCCTTTATTATCATGGATAGTGGAGTTCCTTTTTCTCCCTTGTTTACTGCTACCCCCCCATGACGTTCATGGGGCCAGACCCTTCTGTTTTTTACAATGGTATGCATAACTACAACGCTCAGTCTACACCTTGGGTCTCTAGCCATTTTTCTGTTGATATGCCTTCCCCAGTGTAGCCCTCTCTCTAGCCCACATACATGAATCCTAGCATTGGACCTGAGGGTACCATGGCTCTGATGCCTAATTCTTTGTTTGATATGAGTCGTGTCCCCATGGGAGGTTGGAACCTTCCTCCCTACAGAATCAATACTAGCTATGCTCTTTCAGGAGCCAATACTCAGATGGGTGCCTACCCCACTTATTATCGCCCACCCATGTATCTTTCATCTTCCATGTCAGTTCCTTCGAACACTTTTTCCATGACAGGTCCTCAATTACCACCAGGTCTTTCATATGGAGAGAACCAGCTTTGCGGTTCGAGCTACCATCTTTATGGGATCCCTTCATAAAGGGGCAACATATATCCTCACTCAAATAATCCTTATCCTACCTCGATCTCTTCACAGACCCCAGTGTTGATGTTGTTACAACCCTTTATGAATCAGTATGGAGGAGGATATTATCCTGTCAGATAGGGACAAGGTGTAAACCAAGATCCTTCCTAGCTTACAATTTCTCAAAATCAACATTTCCATGCACCTTGGACTCAAATTCCACAATTCACTACCGCCACAAGTCCAGTCACTATGTGTCATACTAGCATTATATCACCAACCACTACTAGTAATGTTGGAGATTGGTCGACAACCTCTGCGAGTCATGTTGGAGATTCGTCGACAACCTCTACGAGTCATGTTGAAGACCTGCAACCAGCCACTGCAAGTCATGCTGGGGGCACAAGTCCAATCATTGCGTGTCATATTGGCATTATATCACCAACCTCTGCTAGTCATGTTGGAGATTGGTCGACAACCTCTATGAGTCATGTTGAAGACCTACAACCAGCCGTTGCAAGTCATGTTGGGGGCACAAGTCCAGTCACTGCATGCCATACTGGCATTATATCACCAACCTCTACTAGTCATGTTGGATATTGGTCGACAACATCTGGGAGTCATGTTGAAGACATGCAACCAGCTGCTACAAGTCATGTTGGGGGCACATTTCTGGTCATTGCTAGTCACACTGCACATTCATCACCAACCTCTGCTAGTCATGTTGGGGATTCATCACCAACCTCTGCTAGTCATGTTGGGGATTCATCACCAACCTCTGCTAGTCATGTTGGGCATCCATCACCAATATATGTTATTCATGTTGGATATTTTCTACTAGCCTCTACAAGTCATGCTAGTATCATGTCACCAACCACTACAAGTCATGCTGGAGGCATTCATATGATTGAGAAGCCTATACGTCTCAGACGTAAGCCTATATTCCTTTGCAAGACTTGCGAAGGAAGTCACCTTACTCATTTGTGTCCTGTTACTACTAGGATACCAGAAGCATGGGGCTCACCTATGGGCCCTTCGAGTTTTGAGGAATCTATGGTTTCACAACACTTTGTTCCTTCTTTGGTTGATACAACAATCATGCCGATGCAATCTTCGGCTGACACCTCTTTTCCTTTAGGGTTTGATGCATCCTTTGACCTTGTTGTCTCACATCCCGTTCAAACTGTGGTCATGTCGATGCAATATTCGACCGACACCTCTCCTATGTTTGAGGGTGATGCGTCTCTTGACCTTGTTGTATCGCATCTTGTTCAACCAACGGTTGTTTCGATGCAATATTCGACCGACAACACTCTTATTTTTTGGGATGATGCACCTCTTGACCTTGTTGTCTCGCATCCTATTCAACCAATGGTTGAGGAAGTGGTTATATCGATGCAATATTCGATTGACCCCACTCTTTTCTTGGAGAGTGACAAGTCTAAGGAAGCAGTCGCACCAATGAAATTTTTGGTCGATCCCGATCTTCTGGTTCTACACCTTATATGCCATGTCCTTAGCATTTCTATTACTTCACCTTCTAAACAAGAGAGAGTTTTACTCTTCCTGAGTTCTCTCCCTCCAACTCTTGATGAGTTTCTCTTTGATTGGGATGGTCTTGTGGGGTATCCAATGCCTCCACCTATGTCTTTTCTAGGAAGAGACATTATCCGACATAACATGGAGACAATAACCTCCGTTAGCACTTTGTCCTCCTCGACTTGGAGAGATTTGGGTCTTCACAAGCTTGTGTCAGTTCTTCATAAGATACTAACATTCCACAGAAGATCGATATGGGAGCCTTGGCCTCCCCCGTGGATTTTCACCTAGATTCTTCCAAATGAGTCTTAGTTAAGTTCTTTTCTGACTCATCCAAAAACTAAAAATATCGCTAAGTGATTTGTCCCTTTCACACTCGTTAAAATTGGATTTTAAAGATCATTAGTCCTAGTTAATCTCTTTTCTG
Organism: Picea glauca; assembly: GCA_000966675.3. NCBI lineage: Eukaryota > Viridiplantae > Streptophyta > Pinopsida > Pinales > Pinaceae > Picea > Picea glauca. The sequence continues at coordinate 1,199,236 of JZKD02S2018845.1, read as the reverse complement.
AGTCGCTATCAAAAATAGAGAAGATTGCCGAGTGAACTTTTCTTTTTCACACTCGTAAATTGGATTTGAAAAGACATCTATTTGGCACACATTTACCCCTTTTTCACACCAAATAGACTAAAAGATATAAAAAAGGACATTTGTTGTAGTTAATTTTTGATTGTATCTCATGCCCTTGCTTGCAGTATTGAGCCTTTATCTGGTTCTTGCTTTGTGTTATAAATCGTTGCCTAAGTAGTTTGCATCCTCAACCAAGCAGAGCCTTGTTTTTGTCCTTCACAATTTGACACCCCATACCCTATAGGGAACATCACCCCAAGTGTACATATCCTACATGCATTTCCTTACATTGAGCATAGATACATTCCACTGTTGGAACTAGTTTTTCTTACTTGCAACACTCATTCCCTCCTCTATATCATAGCATTCATTTGTTATGAAAAAAAAAAGATGGGTGAGAAGGGAATACTATATTGTAATTGGAAGCAGTCATGTCACCTTTGAACAAAGCACAAAGTTATTGAATCTATGTGCCATCATAATTTTGGGTTTAGCATGGCCTTAGGAAGTTGATCCCGCTACAAGTTTTTCTCTACCGACTGGTTACTCTTCCAGTCCCTATAGAGAATGTTATTGATGTCTCCTGCATCCAATTGTCACATCATTGATTCCATTCTATCGAAGTTCACCATATGTCTCATGCTCTTGTTCAAAGGATGTCTATCAACCTGTGTCGGCCACTCCTCAGAAATATTTACTTTGCATGACAGCCATACCCTTAGTTTGTCTCAGAATCACATGATACTTTGGTCTTATCATGCACCCTAGCCCTACTTTCATCATTGGTAGGTCACCTTGAATCCAACAATCGACATTTCATCATTGGTCATTGACTAGGTGGTTTCCCTTGTGTTCGACGGAAAGACATCTATTCACACTTTGGGATTCGTGCAGTGTCTTGGATGCCATTAGCCTTATTGGTGGGTTTCTCGCATTTGTCAGCATATTTTTATCATTGGCTTCTATTTAGAGGGTCCTTTTCGTGTACCTCTTGCATTTGGCACACACGAAAGACACATAGGGTCGTTGGTTCATGAACATGTTTTTCGTCCAATCTCCACCAAATCATGAAGCTCCTACTTTGTTCCTGTTGACGGGTGAAACAGTCCATCCGTCAACTGGGAGAGTGGAACCGGTCCGGGGTTGTCTAAATAACCCAAGCCGTTTGGAATGGACCACCCTGACGAGTTTAACGGCTCCGTTGGCCGCTCTGAGGTCTCGTAAGGAAACCAAAGAGAAAAGTGATTTGAGCTAAATAATCTAAAATAAGGAAACTAGAAACTAATAAAACAAACTACAATAAACTAACTAACTAAATAAAAGGAAATCAAACTAAACTAGAGGAAACTAGAAACTAATAAAGCAAACTCAAACTAACTATACTAATCTAACTATAAACTACTAACTATTATATATATACAAGATACTAACTATGATTATAATAACTTAAATCAACTACCTAATTATCAGCTATGTTATTCCTTATTCACAAATTGTACACTATGGACAGGCTACAGATTTGATTAAAACCTACAAAACTCATGTGATCGCTGCCCTCGGACAGCCAAGAATCTCTTTTTATCTTTTATGTTTTATGAAAAGAAAATAAAAACTACTGAAATCAAACAATCTATCTATCTTACTGATATTTAAACAATGTAATATAAATCTAACTAATCTATGATTTATATTAAACTACTTAACATAAATAGTAAACATCTAACTAATTGACCTGGAAACGCTCCAAATCTGCCCTGTGTATGATTTCTTCGCAAGCTGATTGGAGGAAGAAATTCACACCATTTAGCCTTTAAGCTTCTCACAAAGGATCAGCTATGATGCTTCCTGAAGTAGGTTATAGGACAAACAAGACATAAAAGAAATCATAACAGTTTTCTGATTATAAATTCATGCAAAAGGGAAACCTATTATGCAGCAAATTCATATATGATAATTCAATTCATAAAGAAGACA
>JZKD02S2018845.1:1173018-1184859 GCA_000966675.3 Picea glauca | reverse complement strand
CATGCAGTTCAAAACCCACAATCATGTTCTCGCCAATGCATTAATCAAACGTTTAACTAAGGTGTCAAATCGATATTACATATAATTGATATGTCAAGAGCTATGATAAGGATCACAAAAGATAAATCATGACCTCGATGCAATTCAATGAATCAATGTTTTAGGCAAGTCATGAAATGAGAATCCAAAGGCTAAATGTCTCCAATAAAACTGAGTTATATAATCCATCGCAGTATGAAAAACGATCAAGGGATATTGCCGATCATGTAAATACCAATAAAAAGATAGGCACAAAATGCATAGTGACACAAAAGATATTGGCAGTTGAGAAAATGATCGAAATGAGCTCTTGAAAGGAGAAATATTCATGCTTGCACTCGTGAAGACTTAGCGAAGGTAGGCATGCGGAAAGGCGCAAAGAATAAATTCGTTGTTCATTTGAAAATTACGACGAAAAATCAATGTTTATGAAACATTGGTGTAGGCAGCTTATGAGACAATGAAAAAAATGTGAATTGGCTGCCAACAGTTCCTCATGTTGATTGATGAGAGATGCCACAACTCTCTCCTTTCAGTGGGTCTCCTTCCATCGAATTGAACTCATTTATTCTGGATATGAGACCTAGAGTTTTATGAGTACCTTGAGGCTTGCAATCATTAGTGGCAAGATCTCTCACCATTTATAGATGGGAATACATCAATGTCTCCTGATCAATGGATATCTCAAGTGTTAGTCACCAACTCCTTTATTCACATTTGTAGGGATGTACTCGGTGCCTTGATACCTACTTTCATTATCGGTAGGTTGTCTCGCGTTTTTTAATGATATACTTCAATGACCAGTAATCAAACGATGTCTCATTGTGTTTGACCTCAACTCATTTATTCACATGATGTAGACCTGCACCATTGGTGGATAGTGTAGAAGACTTGAAGACATCACTATGTGGCTGCAGCTTTCCTGAGATGTTGCTTCCATTTCATTGGACCAGTACATTTTTTACTTCAGTGACCATGGGAGATTAGATTGTACTACATGGTATACAGATATCTTCAGATTGATTTTTGAGACTGGTTTCACTAGGCCTTGTTCGTGACTATGACAACTTTTAGCATATCGCATTTGTATTTTCCTATTCATGGCCATGATCACTTGTTTGGTATATTTTTCATGTGGATCTTCATTGTATTCTTGGAAGTCATGTATGCAAAGTCAATACATAATGTAATGAGCAACTGATTTCGTCCAGCTAATTCTCTACCACTCCACTTCTGGGTTATTTATAATGTATTTCGGTCATCTCAGATACTCCTCTGATCTCACACAATAGGGGGCATCTATTATAAAAAGATTTTCCTCACCATTGTTATCTCGCACAGAAGGCCTTTTTCCATCTCCCTATGCAGACTTTTCATCCCTTTTTTTATGAATCCAAAGCTAAAAATGTACATTTTTCCACATATACGCTCCCTAACTGCTATGTAAGATGCGTATACACTTGTTGCTCCATTAGAGCTTGTGTATATCGGGATTTGTTCCAGACAATATAAAATGAGGTCGAGTTCCCATGTCACAACAAAATATTTATGATCCTTGGCCTTCCATATATTGGAAACGTTTTGACTCAGCCCTTCAGTTGCATTCTGGAGGCTATAAGAGCACAATTTCAAACTATGGAAAAGAAGGAGAAAGAATTCAACTTTGAGATCAAAGCTACTCTAGAGAATTTACTTCATATTGAGTCTACATCCCTTTGTCCCTCGAGTCTGAACACAGTGTTCAACCCCCAAGATCTTCCCTTATTATTGAGAGGACCTCTTTGTCTCTTTCTCATGAGCTTTCCTTTGGTGGAGGATTGAAGTGGTGGGGATCTAGTTGGAAGGAACTTGGTTTCTTGGTTTTGAACCATGTCGACACAAAAGTTTGTAATGTTGACACTTCTACTGATCAATTATTAATATAAATACTCCTTTCTCATCCTATTGGTATCTTGCAAATATATGATTATTATCCATGGGTGTGTTTGTAATGTTTAATAATGGATTATTCTATCTGATGTGCTAACCCCTTTCGTATCATCACTATATACTTGCTTTTCTTGTTTGTTGATAACTTCTCCTAGGTATAAAGCTTTGGGTCAAAGTTCTCAATGATGGAACATCATCAAACGTTGGATCGAGGTAGGTCTCTTTCTTATATTGCACATTAGTTTATATAGCATATGTTGGAATTGAGTTGATTTCTATCGTCATACCTGTCTATTGTGGTTTACCCTTGGCCATAGAGAGTTTTTCCCTTGTAACACTAGCACCAATTCCATCTCCATCTCTTCCTAGATGGGTTCGTTCAACACGAGAAGTAGTTGGTGATATTGTCGGTGATCCTTCAGATCAGCATTAGACACATTCATAGTTCCAGCGAGCCTCTTATATTTTGGCTCAAGTTTCAAAGACTCATGATCCAGAGACATTTGCAGAAGCTTTATTTCATCCTGATTGGGATACAACAATGAATGAAGAGTATATTTATTTAATGGAAAACGATACATGGTTCGTGTACCTCTTCCAAAAGGAAGAAAACTTGTCAGATGTAAATGGGTCTATAGAACTAAGTATGCTTCAAATGGAAGTGTTGAAATACACAAGACTTAGTTAGCTGCCAAAGGATTTTCCCAAGTTGAAGGAATTGACTATAACAAAGCCATTGCCCTTGTAGCCAAAATGAATTCCATCTGCCTTGTTCTTTCCCTTGCTGCCTCACATAAATGGGAGGTCCATCAGATGGACGTTAAATCCACCTTCTTGCATGGAGATTTGCAAGAATAAATCTAAATGGAACGACCTCCTGGCTATGTCCAAAATGACTCTAGCCTTTTTTGTCACCTTAAGAAATCTCTTTATGGTCCCAAGAAAACTCCCCGATCTTGGTATGCCAAAATGGACAACTTTCTTATTGCCATTAGATTCTCTAGATGCCATTCTGATCCTAATGTCTATACCAAGAAAGTAGGAATCCATCTCATAATCCTTGTCCTTTATGTTGATGACCTTATCCTTACTGGTAGTGACTCAAAACTTTTAAACCATGTGAAAACCAACATTAAGAAGAAATTTGAAATGAGAGACTTAGGATTTTTGCACTATTTCCTTGGCCTTCAAGTTTTGCAAAAAAATGAAGGCATTTTCTTTCCCAGTGTAAGTATGATTGTAAGATTCTTCGTTTCTTTCACATGGATGATTGTAAACCAGCCCCTTCTCCCTTCCATTCTGTAGTCAAGCTTGTTGCTACTTGTACTTTCCCTGAAGTTGATGTCACCTTGTACCATTAGTTAGTTGGTAGCCTCTTATACTTGACTCATACTCATCCTGATCTTTCCTTTGGTGTTGGTATTGTTTCTCGTTATATGAAAACACCCCATGAAAGCCATTAGAAAGTATATAAAATGATACTTTGTTATGTTTGTGGTACAATTCAGTTCGAGATATAGTACAGATCAGGAGGGACTCCTTTATTGGTTGGTTTAACTGATTCAGATTGGGCCGATGACCTCGATGATCAAAAGTCTACTGCAGGTTATGTTTTTATCCTTGGTTCAGGACCTTTCACTTGGGCCTGTAAGAAACAACAGGTTGTTGCACTTTCTTCAGCAGGAGCAGAGTACCGAGCAATGGTAATGCAAGTCGGGAATCCTTATGGCTTCGACAGATTCTTTCATATTTTGTCTTCTAGTAGTAGCACTCGACCAACCTTTGGTGCGACAAACAAAGTGCCATAAATATCACCAAAGACCCAGTTCAACATCAATGTAGCAAACACATCGAGCTACACTTTCACTTCATCAGAAATCTCATTCATGATCAAGTTATTGAAGTGCTATTTTTCCCAACAGAAGATCAAGTTGTAGACATTTTCCCAAAGTCTCTTACAGAAGCGGAATTTTCCAAAATTAGGTCTATGTTAGGAATTCAGGAAGTTTTCATTAAGAGGGGATAGGCTCTAATGCCTCCTTCCTTCTATTGTGTCACTATTGTAAATCCTTCAATCCTATCCTAAGTTGTTCTTAAGGGGGGATGTTAGGATATTTAGACACTTAGGAGTTAGATAAGATCTAATTGGTCTAATCTGTTGTTAGGTAAAAGTGTGTTTCTTTAGTATGCATTAGTATGCATTTGTAGTTAGGAAATCCAACGGTCACGATATGTTCCCGACATAGAGTGATCTGATGGTTCATATTATCCTCGATCTTAATGGCCATTGATTTGTACTTAACACCTGATTGGTCCATGATCTCTATTAAAAGAAAATGGAGGATCATTTGTTGATGATCGATTGTGAGAAACTATCTTGTAAAATATCTTTGTAATCTTTTTATTTTGCATTAATAAAATGCTCCAAGTGGTTGTGTTGGTCGGGGTCATGGATGTTTCCCCATAGGGGTTTTACCACGTCAAAACATCATTTTTTTTTACCTTTGATCTAGTTGTGTGAGTGGTTACTGAAGGTGTTTGTCCTCTGTAGGAATTCATGTGTTTTTGAACAACATGTGTCCTTCTACGATCATGCCTTCTGGAATTGGTGGCTCCATAAGTGGAGACTTTGCATCTGTATGTAAATTAACATGTTTTGTTGATGGATTTCTTGATGGGATGTAATCCTTGGGGAATCTTGACTCTAAGGATGATATTTTCTATGTCTCTTCCATTACAGGTGTTTCTTTTTGTTGATTTCATGGTTTCTTTGGTACTGACACTGAATTTGTTGTTTCCTTAGGTGGATCCATCTCCCTCTACGACTAGTCTCTACTTCCAACTAGTTCTGAAACTTTGGATTTGCAACTTCAGATATTCGACTATGTAACTCATATCTCTATATGAATTATGAATGAAAATAACCTCCCCCCATCGACCTTATGCTTGCTTTTATACTTCATCGCCAGTTGTTAGTTTCCCTTTCCTAAACTATCCTTCCAATCCAGTAGTGGTTTGAATTCATTACCTACCTTAATTCTCCATCAACTTTGTATCTTCAGCAAATTATCCATTTAATTCTACAACCTATCAATATATTCTTGTCAATTTTCATTTAATGTTACATGGCACCACTACTTCATCATCATGGTAACTCTTTATTGCACATACCGTCATGGATTTTATTAAATTCTCTTAGTTTTTGTCTATGCAATCTCATCTCCCTAGGAGATATCTTCTGTCTACACAATGTTGCTTTCTTCGTCTATGTGCTCTTTTGTATGCATCTTTCTCTTCTACAGCAATGTCCTAGTTTTCCTTAACTTCTTGGAATCTTCAACCTTTGACTTCTTCCTTGAACTATTTTATTTTCTTTTTCCTATTTTACTTGATTTTTATTTCTTTTTATACCTTTTCAAGTTATATTACACTATGATACAAGTTAGTCTATGAAACTCTCCTAGTGCACAGAAGGGCAGTTGTCCTTGTATAGTTTCATCCATCTCCCATTCATTAGTCCTTCTATGACTTTTCCATCCAAGTGTTCTAGTTGAATAGCACCTTCTTAATCACATGTATTATCATGTATGGCCCTATCCAATGCACCCTGAACTTTCTTGGGTGCTGTAAGAACTTACTGTCATAGAGCAATACTGGATCTCTTGTCTAGAACTTATTCTTCGTGATGTTTCTATCATGCCATACTTTTTCTCGTGCCTTCTATACTTGTTGCAACAAATCAATCTTCCTCTAATAACAGTAACTATGATAGTATTTATTCTACTACACTGGAATCTGTAAGGTCTACCATCGCAGCAATGCACAAACTCGGTATCAAAAACTCCATGGGCATGACTGCTTCCTGACCATATGCTAGTATAATGGGTGTCTGGCCTATCAACTTCTTACATGTGGTTCTATAATCCCAAATCACTGCAAGGATCCTTAAATCCCAATCGTCTTGTCCTACATTACAAACCTTGGTCCATGCATTCTCCAATATCTTATTGAAATCCTCCACAATTCCATTAGCTTGCGGGTGATATGGAGTGATCTTCCGACGTTGAATCTGGAACTCTTTTGTCAATGTTGCAATTGTCTTGTTCAAAAAGTGAGTCCCTTGATCACTCATAAGTACCTTAGGACACCCAAACCTTGTAACTATGTTCTCAAATAAGAACCACACAGTTTTCTCTGCACTACAATTTGTAACTGGTTCTGCCTCTATCCATCTTGTCAAGTAGTCTGTCACGGTAATTATGTACCTAGATCTTGTTCTCCTCACTAGTGGATTAATTGGTCTGATAAAATCCACTTCACATTTGTCAAATGCATGTAAAGTGACTTGTGGGTTCAAAGGCATCTCATCTCTTCATGGTGGCCTTCCTATTCTCTCACAAACATCGTAGCTCTAACAATATTCCTTAGCATCCTTGTGGAGGGTAGGACACCATAGCCCTGTGTGAAATATTTTATGCATTGTGGCATTTTCCGCATAATTTCCTCCTACAATTCCATCATGTACCTATGTTAGGATCATTGGTCTTTCATGTTCTATCACACATCATCATAGTATCCCATCTGTTGGAGAAATTTCTATTTTCGACACACTAGTTCAGTGGGAGTAACACTAGTTCAATGGGAGTTAACTGACTAGTTCTATTTTAGACTTTATAATCTTAGACCATCACTATTATGCATGCATTTCTAATTATAGGATGTCATTGCCTATATGAGTGAAGATCATTCACTCATTTATTATATCATAATATGCATTGATTCTCATTCTTAATTGTGTATCTCTCTTCCTTTTATTGATAAGCTTTGTGTGTGTATGCTTTAGCTAGGTCTCATGTTCAGGTTTCCATGAAACACTGTCATGGTATCAGAGCTATGCTTCTTGGAGCAAGCCATACAAGCCAAAGAATAAGGTTGTACCTTCCAGTAGTGATTTCTCCAAAAATGTTAAGTTTTTGAGGAAACAGCTTGCGTGGGAAGTACATTGATCCATTCTACAAGTGGTTTTTCAACCATTTAGTGATATTTCTCATAGTTTGCTCAAAAAGTAAGCTGGAATATAGCCTCCTGAAACTGATACAAATTTGTGGTCGTACCTTTCTACAGTGATTGCTCCCAAAATATTAATTTTTTGAGGAAATGATCCTATTTGTAAGTAAATAGACTCATTCTGCAAGTGGGTTTTCAACCATTTGGTGAGATTCCTCACTGTTTTCTTATAAATTGAGTCGGAAGATCCTCTCCTAAAACTGATACGAATTTTCACTTAAAATGTCCTTTTTATCGTGATTTCTTAATTTTTCACTTGCAGGTTGAGAGTAAATTTTTAGGGGTTCTTAGAAACAGTGGGAGAGATTGATAGGGAAACTATTATACAGTCAAACTTGGTGGTAATCCTCACACCATACAATTATTTTTATTGGAAGCCTAAGGCGACATTCCAACTCAAAAGAAAAGGATGGTATAATTTGACAATGGCAACAGAAACAAAACCTACATCAGCAATTGAGAAGATGAGATGGGAAAACTGTAAGGATGAGGCCACAGGATTGCTTCTTGAGATAATCTCCACTGATTTATGGTTTCATGTTGTTGCATGCAAGAATCCAAATGAGATCTAGACCACCTTGGAAGGACTCTTTGGAAAGCAAGGTGAGATGCAAGATCATATGCTTGAGGTAGAGTTGAATACCTTAGACCCTAAAAGTTTTGATAATATATAAGATTTATTTACTAAAGTTAAATCTTTGATTTTGATCTTGGGTGAATGTGGTATTGACAATTCTACATAAAAGAAACAACTTATTCTAACAATCTTGGACAATGTAGGACCAGAATACATTGTATATGTCTCCAATTTCCATTCTGGTAGATGTCTTTTTGGAACAAATTGGAAAATTCCTACGTTGGCTCAACTCATTGAGTCTCTTACACAAGAGAAGACAAAAATCATACATGTGGGCCTCATGAAAGATCCCAAAGTACATGCACTCACCATGCATGATGGAAAGGGGTCATCCAAATAGAATGGGGAGGGATATTCCAAACCCTTAAATGATTATCCAGGTTCCAAAGACTCTTCAGATTCCAAGAAGAAGAAGGGAAAGTAGTGCACTTACTGCAATAAACCGAATCATGAAGAATCCACATGCATGAAAAAATAGATCGATCTTATGGCAGAGGCACTTCAGTAGAATAACCTTGGAAACTTCATTCCAGAGGGAGTCAAGAAGCAAAAGGAAGAAGATATTGCTCCTAAGAAAGGTAATCATCATGTTCTGGTTGCAATTAATTCCTCATCTGATTCATGGATTATAGATTATGGTGCATCCCATCATATGGTAGTGAAAGAGGAAGTTTTTTCTTCTTTGATTCCATGCTCAAGACCCCTTATTCTCATGGGGGATGATACTCCAGTAGCAGTAGCAAGAGAAGGGAGAGTGGAACTCCACAATGGAAGTTTTGAGAATGTTCTACATGTTCCAAAGATTTCTATGAATCTCCTCCCAGTTTATCAGATCACTCAGAAAGGTAAAAAGGTTAAATTTACATCATATTCGATTTCAGTAATTGACATGCATGACAATTCCATTATTTCAATTGGTGAGATGGATCACAAGTCAAGGTTGTATAAAATCACCAAGTTTTATGACGATGACTTCTTTATTCTACTTACACATAAGGAGAGTACTTTGCATGCAACTCCAGTGCAACATGCATATACTCTTGTTCTTCCATCAGTTTCAGACATCAAAGATGATTCCATACACTCAAATTTTGTACATGGAAATAAGCAGGTAGTATAGCCAGATAAGAATCCAGCGTCGAAGCTTCAGCAGATGCCCAAGAAGGCACAGACCACACTTCAAGAATTAGGAAACCTTACAGGGAATCCATTGGATTCGAGGATGACTCGATCTCAGCATGAGGAGCCTTCTCATTAACTTCTAGCTTCAGAACTTGCAATGCCCATGCATTGTTATATGGTTCAATCTACTAATCCACAAAACTACAATAGGGTTGTGGGAAATCCATTATGGAAAGCAGCCATGAAGGAGTATGACTCACTCCTACAAAACCATACTTGGCATCTAGTTCCACTTACACTAGAAAGGAATATTTTTAGGTGTAGATGGGTCCACGGGATCAAGAGGTACTAGGCTAGATAGGTTGCCAAATGACTTCATCAGATCCATAAAGATTTCTATATCTTCACGAAGACTTTCAGTGAGCATAAGTTTCAAACTTTCCAGTATCGTCTTACAGTGAAGAACACAGTTTCCTAGCAACTGCCATTTTCTTCTTTTGACACATTATCTTTTGAGGGGGGGGTTTGTTCCCACATGGTTTTCCCTCTTTCCTCATTTTAATTCAGTGTTCATTAGTTGCATTGTACATGAGTACCTAAAATGGCCTAGTAATCGGAACTCATTTTTTACTCCATAGTGATTTTCAGGGGGGGTGTTGGAGAAATTTCTATTTTCGGTACACTAGTTCAATGGGAGTAACACTAGTTCAGTGGGAGTTAATTGACTAGTTCTATATTAGACTTTCTAATCTTAGACCATCACTATTATGCATACATTCTTAATTAAAGGATGCCATTGCCTATATGAGTGAAGATCATTCACTCATTTATTAGATCATAATATACATTGATTCTCATTCTTCATTATGTATCTCTCTTTCTTTTCTTGATAAGATTTGTTTGTGTATGCTTTAGCTAGGTCTCCTATGCAGGTTTCCATGAAACACTGACACCATCTATGCCTAAATTATATAAGTTTTCTGCAATCAATTGAAAGTTTATTTATTTAACCACTAATTGCTTCTTCTATGCTATTGTCATATCAGATGGAGTTGTTGGATCATATTGTCATTGATGCCAATAGTCTGATTGATTGATGTCAAGTGATTGATTGATGTCAAAGGATTGATTGATTAATGATTGATGAACAATGTATATGTATTGTCCTTGATGAGAATGATAGATGTCAAAGTGGAAACCAATTGATAAATATGGATCATTGATATGATGCATAGTCCTTGATGAGAATGATAGATGTCAAAGTGGAAACCAATTGATAAAGATGGATCATTGATATGATGCATAGATGAAGATGGATTAATATTTGTCATTGATACATAATGATGCATATTTTGTTTGATTAAAAGATGACTCATTATTGTCTTATCATGATTGATAAGGTGCACAAATGGATGAAATCCAAAGTGGTCCCCTTATGGTGAAAGCCATCACGGGAAGACACTTTGTGGATTGAGTTATCCTAGAAGAATGGTTGGAGGACCCATGCGTGTATGTGAAATAATGAGATGAAGATCAATGAATTTGTTGGTGAAACTATCCTAGATGGATAGTTCTTGTCATTCACATAACTCCTCACGGTTTGAGAGTTATGGCTTTGCGAAGTTGGAGGACCCCCATACGAAGGCTTGAAGCCCCCAAGGTCAAAGAAGTCAAAGTGACCTAAAAGAAGAAATCATTATTTAAATAATAAAGAGAAGTGACAAAATCAAGAAAGATTATTTAAATGATAAAATAAGGTGACAAAATCAAGAAGGAATACTTAAATGATAAATATTGGAGAACTTTCTATTTATGGAAAGTGGTTAACCCTAAAATAAGGGAAATAGGATAAAGTGACCTAGAAATGGGTTACGTGACCTAGAGGATGAAAGTATAAATAGGATAGCTATGGACTCTAGCAAATATCATTTGTGTGGATCAATGGAGAGCTTCTTGTGAGACTATCTTGTGGAGTATTGATGGAGAGCTTCTTGTGAGAGCTTCTTGAGCATTTTTGGTGTGGATCTCTTGAGCATGATTGAAGATCTATTATGAGGAAGAAAGCAAGAGGAGGATCTCATGGATGCATCAAAGTTTTGGCAATGTCAGAGATCTTGACGGCAAAAGTCTCAGAGCTTTAGAAACCCCAATTTCTAAGGAATACGCAGGTTGTAATGAGCCAGGGTGTGTACACATGCGGGTTGTATGAGGACAGGGAACGTACAGTGGATGGAATGATGAAGAATTATGTTTGAGATGGTGCCAAGCTCTTGGATGATGAGACAGGTTCCAGATCTTAATTCTATGGGTTCATGTCTATCACTGAGACACTGGTATGGTTACATTATTGTCTTAATGGATACTATTGTTTGATGTGATGTGAATGCTTAGGGAATTCTTGGTATGGCTTCTATGATGTGATTCAATTTGGTTGATTTGGTTGATGGAGTGAGCAGTACTCTTGTGATTTAGTGGTGACATGATTTCTATGGTATACTAGTTGTTTATACATGTTTAAGATAGCATTCATATTGATTTATTGTGGAGCATGAGCAAGCTATTGGAGAGCTTGGAGATGTTGTGACTAGTTGGTGGTAATATTGGACAATCAGAGATAGAAGAGAATGATATATTGATTGCATAGAATATGAGTTGATCTTGAAGGATAAACCCTAACATCTCATAAGGTATACACAAGTTGTTGTATACACTAGCCGTGTGCATACGCGGGCTGTAGTGAGTCAGAGCGCGTACACATGCTAGTTGCACTACTGACAGGTCACATACCTGTTGACAGATTGATATATGTTGAGGATTGTTGCCTCATATCAGTTGGTGTCGACGGTGTAAGTTGAGTCTTGCATTATAGAGTTGGTGCTCTTGTAGAGTTGTACTCTATTCAGTTGTTGTTGAAAAACACCTGGATTGTTTTCCATAATAAAAGAAAAATTGTACATACATCTTGTGTTCTTTGTGTTCATTGTGGTGATGGCTTGTTGATGATATATTATTGATATATGTTGCTGATATATTGTTGGACACACCTA
>JZKD02S2018845.1:1153117-1166538 GCA_000966675.3 Picea glauca | reverse complement strand
GTGTGGTAGGTGTGTCCAACAGGAGCCACTCATGTGCTCAAATATTGGACAATTTTTGCAAAGTGTTCATCTACCATTTGAACTGAGAATAAATGTGCATATGGTAAACTATCATCTAGGTTCCTTGTGTCTTCTCCTATCAGTACTTGCAACAAATGGTATGTTCCTACATTCAGTTTCCCTAGCTTCACAATAAATTAAAATTCATACTCCTAGAACAACAATAATCATATGCTTATTGTTCCCCCAATACTATTTTGTGCACTATATATCGCAATGCAGAGTGGTCCATATACATCTTGAAATGGGACCCCAAAAATTAGTTTTTGAACTTCTGCAAGGCACAAACCATTTCCAAGCCTTGCCTTTCTATTTTTGTGTAATTAGTCTCAGTAGTCGACATCTTCCTACTAGAAAAATAAATTGGATGGTCTAACTCTCCCTCTACTGGATGGGATAATATTGCGTTGAGTGCTATCGACAATGCATCCACATGAACGTGAAAATCCTTCTTCCAATCCGGGAACACTATAATGGGCGTGATTACTAACTTTTTCTTCAATGTGTCTAGACCATGTTGATGGTATTAATTCCACTGAAACTTATCTTATTTCTTCAATAAATTCTACATTGGCTTTGTAAATTGTTCATAACATTTAATAAATTTCCTGTAATATCATGTATGACCCAAATTTTTTCTCAACTGTCTCACTGATTTAGGAAGTGGAAAATTAACAATTTCTACTATATTGGTAGGATCAACCAAGAAACCCTTCTTGCATACCACGTGACCTAACAATATCCCAAACAATGCACAGAAAATACATTTATTCAAGTTTAATGAAATCCGATATTCTCTACATCTATTAAGCATCAAACTTAGAGTTTATATGTGATCTTTCAATAAACTAAACACAATCCAATCATCCAATAACACTTCAAGAAACTTATGAATAAACTCCTTAAAGGTTGTGACAACTACTCTAGAAAACATAGCAGGTGCATTCTTTAACCCAAACGGAATCACAGTGTACTGGAAGCTCCCCCATTCTGTCGAAAATGTCATCTTATGTCTGTATTTTGGCGCAATATTTATCTAATGGTATCCTAAAAATTCATTAGTGAACAGGTAGACCTCATACCCTCTTACATTTTCTAACACTTTGTCTATAAAGGGGGTTGGGAAAGGGTCATGTAAACATGCATCGTTCAACTTCCTTAGGCCTACACAAATTCTTATACCCCCTATTTTCTTATCTTGGATCACCATTGGATTTATCCATTCAGAATATGCAACATGCTCAATCATACCATCTTCTATCATTCTATCAAGCTTTGCCTTCACTTTTTCCTTGTACTTCAGATTCAATATGTAAGTTCTTTGTCTTACTGGCTTAGTGTCTGGTTTTAATGGAATCTTTATTTCTCCCAATTCTCCATCTATTCCCTTCATCTTTGAAAATGTTGTGAGAAAGAGATATTGATATTCAAGCAATAGGTCTGTAGTCTTTTCCACAGTCTCATCATTTCAATAATCACCAATATTCACCAACTTTGGTTTCTCTTTCGTTCCAATATTCACTTTGTGCACTCTTAATGGCTTCACATATGCATTGGATTCAATATATGATACTAGTATTGCACTCTCCCCTTCAGTCTCTAGTACTTGTACATTTCTTAGATCTTCTTCCTCTTGATCTTCCTCAATAACATTATAACATTCTAATAGTTCATGGACAAGTGTAGACTCTCTGTGTGTGCTACATGTAGGTACTATTTCTATATGTCCTTCTTCCATAAAAATTTTAATTCTAATGACTTGAAAAGTTTCATCTACTAAAGGTGGCTCGGCTTCAAAGTTAAATGTTACCTTGAAATTATGGGTGAGCTCTTCCCAGTCTGATATCCCTTTGTGCACTTCTATATCTAGAGACTAGTTCTTAGGAACTGTCTCTAGTATATGTATGAATCTGTGCATACATTCCTTCTTCGGAACTTGTCTCCAAGTTTTAGTACATAACGCAACATGATCTGTCATATGGCTATCCTTGTAAATTTGTGCATAATTTCTTCTGCTCCAAATTTGATCTGCATCATCCTTTTACAATGTTGTCAATCCTCTATCCCTTCCTTGTGTGTTTCCCACCATCTTGGTGGGGTTGCTCTAAATGAAACATCTAATTCCAACAATATTTTGTGTTCAGGTATCTGCAACTAAAATTCATTGACAAAAAAAATTACCTATGTTAATCCATCAAACTTTGGTATATCATGTACCTCTATTTTGATCCAGCATAAAGAGCGAGTAATGTGAGCACATATTTTGGTTGATACTTCATGTAAATAGTGATTCCAATGTTCAAGTCCTTCCTCTAAGTCTGATGCACAAGATATAATGCTTATCAAACTAATCAAACCATCTATAGTGGGATTGATGTAGTTATCTATGTGCAGGCTCATGTTATACAAGTTATCAATTTTCTTTATCGTGGGCTCCACATATATTCTTTCCTCTATGGGTTCTAACAGCGCAATGACCTTTACGCCTCCACCTTCAAAAACCATTTATCTTCTCTTCATTTCAATAATTGCTTGATTTTCAAAGGCCCAATCCAGTATAAGAAATGTTGGATACAACTGAATTTTATCCACAATCTCAATAAATTCAAAGTCGTCTATGTTGTGCACTCCATCTGTTGGTTGTGGAGCCTAATTATCTTCCTTATTCATAGGTATTTGTTTTCATCTGTGTTTATACCCCATGAATACTATACACCACGAAAGATTGTACACCCCTCCATGCGAGGGGATTGTAGGGGGGGCTTTCCCCTTGTGTGATCTGAGGGTTCTGGGGGCCAACGGGGGTTTGAGGGAGAAGCTCGAGGGAGAATCCCTCGAAGGAAAAATTTCCTTGTAAATGTATATTGTAATTTCATAGTCAATCTTGACCATTCATCATTAAGTCATAGATCTGACGGTAGAGATTATGTTAGGGATTTTTCCCTAGAAGGAAACCCTCTTTTATGAGGGAATTGTATTGCAGATGCGTGTTATTGTGAATATTTTATTATGAGGAGGACATTGTGAAATAAACAAGAGGAAGTTACAATGGGTGTGTTGTAGGTTGTATCCCTTCATTTGTTGGATAATAATAAAGGAAGGACCTGAAATTTTCTCTAGTGGACATAGCCCACTCTAGGTGAACCACGTATATTTGTGTCTCTATTGTATTGTGTATTTTATGTGTTTTATTTTATTTTTTTGCGATCCTGTTTTTCTAACAACTAGTATTAGAGAAAAAGATAACTCGCAGGAAAAGAGAGTTCTTGGTTCAAGTGGGAGCAATGGTGGAAGACAAAAAGTTTAGGGTTGAGAAATTTAATAGCCAAAACTACTAGTTATGGAAGATGCAAATGGAATATTATTTATATCAGAAGTATTGGTTCCTACCATTGGGCTGAATAGGAAAGAAGACAATGGCCATGAAGGACAAAGAATGGGAGGTTCTTGACATAAAGGAACTAGGAATGATATGGATGAGCCTGGCAGCATCAGTAGCTTTCAATATTTCAAAATAAAAGATAAAAAAGGAGTTGATGGACTCATTGGCTAAACTGTATGAAAAACCCTCGACGTATAATAAGGTATTTCTAATGAAGTGATTATTTAATATGAATATGTCAGAAGGTGGGTCCGTTGCAGATCATTTAAATGAATTTAATATGGTTACTAATCAGCTAAGTTATATAAAAGTGGACTTTGATGATGAGGTCAAGGCTCTTATAATATTATGCTCATTGCCAGAAAGCTAGAATGGATTCGTCATGGTTGGAAATAATTATGTCTCTTGTTCAAAAAATCTAAAATTTGATGATGTTGTCAATGTTATTCTTAGCGAGGAAATGTGACAGAAAAGAACAAATGAGACACCAAGTAATGCATTAAACATGGAGAAGAGGGTAAGACAAAAGGATAGAGGAAAGGGCTCGGGGAACCATGGGAATTCTAGGAATGGAAGATCCAAATCCATATTGAGAAAGATAGAGTGCTAGAATTGTGGGAAGAAAGGACATTTGAAGAAAGACTGCAAAGCTCCAAATAAACAAAGAGATGGACAACAAGAGAAAAATCAAGAAGCAAATGTAACAGGTGATGTGTTACAAGATTCTTTGATTCTTTCTATAGATAATATTTTTTATTCTTGGGTACTATATTCAGGGGCTTCATTTTATGCCACACCCCATAGGAAACATTTTCTAGATTATGTTCAAGGTGATTTTGGACAGGTTCATTTGAGTGATGATGCACCATGAAAAATTGTTGGAACAAGAAAAGTAAAAATAAAGCAAAGGAATGGAAACCAATGGTTGTTGATAGAGGTAAGATATGTTCCATATCTAAGGGAAAATACAATTTCAACAGAGCAGTTAGAAAGTGAAGTTTTTATATCTATATTTATAGATAAGGCATGGAAGGTCACCAAAGGATCACTAGTGATAGAAAAAGGAGAGAAGGTAGGTACATTGTATTTATGTACTGGTAATACTGACTCTTCTATCTATTTAGCTTCTACAGGAGTGGATATAGCACTGTGGCATCATAGGCTTGGACACATGAGTGGGAAGAGGATACAGATACTTCACCAAAAAAAAAAAAATCCAGATACTAAACAAATTGATTTAGATTTCTATGAGTAGTGTGTTTATGGAAAATAGAAGAGAGTTAAATTTATCAGAGTCGAAAAAGAAAAGAAGAGTGAAAGGTTAGAGCTTGTGCATACAGATGTATGGGTACCATCTCAGGTATCATATATTGGTGGCTCTCATTATTATATTACTTTTATTGATGATGCAACTAGAAAAAATTGGGTTTATTACATTCAAAAAAAATATGATGTTTTTTATACATTTAAGAAATGGAAAGCTTTGGTTGAGAATGAGACAAGAAAAAGGTTCAAGTGTCTCATATCATAAAATGGAGGTAAATACTACAGAAAGGCATTTGATGATTATTGTTCATACCATGGGATTCGTAGAGAGAATACAGTTCTAGGAACACCACAAGAAAATGGTGTGTCGAAAAGGATGAGAAGAACCATCATGGAGTGTGCAAGGAGTATGAGATTTCATGCAGGATTTTCCCTTATAGTTTTGGGTAGATGTTGTAGATATTGTTGTTTACTTGATAATTAGAGGACCTTCAAGTTCTTTGGATGGTGGCATTCCAGAGGAGGCATAGACAGGTAAAAAGATGAACTATTCATTTATGAAGACTTTCAATTGTGAATCATTTGTCCATATCGATAAAGAAAATAGAACAAAGCTTGAAGAAAAATCCAAGAAGTGTACCTTTATTGGATATGGTGTTAATGATTTTGGTTATTTCTTATGGGATTATGAAAATCAAAAAATCATTAGGAGTAGATTTTTCATATTCAATGAGAAGGTCATGTATAAAGATCAGTTGCAGGGAAGGAAACAGGAAGAAGAAAAACCAAAATACATAGTGCTTAATGATATCATTGAAAAAGAAATTCCGAAGGTACCAAAAAATAAAAATGTACAACAACGGGATTAGAAGGTACCTCAAACTCCTACAAGTTTTGTTAGAATATCTACCAAGTTAAGTAGACCCCCTGAATGATACTCTCATTCATTGTATTATTTATTGTTGTCTGATTCTGGTGAACCAGAAAGTTATGGAGAGGCAATGCATGTAGACACTAAAGGGAAGTGGGAGCAATGCATGAAAGAGGAAATGGATTCATTGGTAAATAACCAGACTTGGGACTTGGTTTATTTTCTTGCACGAAAAAAATCATTGAAGAATAAATGGGTTTATAGTTTGAAGGAAGAAGATGGAGGAAAAAAGCGGTACAAGGCTAGACTTGTTGTAAAGAGGTTTGCACAAAAGAAAGGTATAGATTTTGATGAAATATTTTCTCTTGTTGTTAAAATGACTTCAATTAGGACAATTTTAAGTCTTGTGGCAATAGAATATTTTCATCTTGAACACTTAGATGTAAAAATAGTTTTTCTCCATGGGGATTTAGATGAAGATATTTATATGCAGAAGACACATGGATATGAGGTCAAAGGGAAGGAAAATTTGGTATGCAGGTTGAAGAAGAGATTGTATGTCCTAAAGCAAGCTCCAAGGCAGTGGTATTTGAATTTTGATAGGTTTATAATAGAACAAGGTTATAGTAGATGTCATTATGATCAATGTGTTTATTTTAAAATGCTAGAAAATGGAAGTTATATTATCTTGCTATTGTATGTAGATGATATGCTTGTTGCAGGGTATAATATGCAGGATATAAATGTGCTCAAGAAGAAATTAGCTAATTCATTTGCAATGAAGGATTTGGGTGCTGCAAAGAAAATACTTGGTATGAGAATAACAAGAGACAGGAAAAATCACAAATTGACATTGTCTCAGGGTGAGTACATAGAAAAGGTGTTGGAGAGGTTTAGAATGCAAAATGAAAAACCAGTTAGTACACCTTTGTACATCCATTTCAAATTAACTAAGGAAATGTGTCCCAAGACACAACAGGAGATAGAATACATGTCCAAGGTTCCTTATTCATCAGTAGTTGGCAACTTGATGTATGTGATGGTTTGTACAAGACCAGATATCGCACATGGAGTGGGAGTTGTGAGTAGGTATATGAACAATCTAGGTAAAGAACATTGGGAGGAAGTAAAGGGGATTCTCAGGTATTTGAGAGGTACTTCTACTCAAGCATTATGTTTTGGAGGTTCAAACATTGTTCTATAGGGATATATTGATTCAGATACGACAGGTGATAAAGATAGCAGGCAGAGCACCACATAGTGTGTTTTTACTATAGGTGTAACAATAGTAATTTGGATTTCAAAACTACAAAAGGTTATTGCACTTTCAAGAACAAAAGTAGAGTATGTTGTTTCTACAGAGGCTAGTAAAGAAATGATTTGGTTATAGAGGTTTATGGAGGAATTGGAAAGAAGCAAAAGAATAGCAGGTTGTATTGTGATAGTGAGAGTTTCATTCATCTTGAAAAGAACTCAGCCTTCCATCCAAATACTAAGCATATACAACTCAAGTACCATTTCATACGATCCATATTGGAAGATGGACATTTGAAGTTAGAAAAGATACATATTATCCATAATCCTACAGACATGTTAACAAAGTGAGTAACCAGGGAGAAATTGAGTTCCAGCTTAGTTTTAGTTGGCCTTCAAGCATGAAGGTGAAGATGAGAAATTTTCCAGGTCTAAGGTGGA
This sequence comes from Picea glauca, assembly GCA_000966675.3. NCBI lineage: Eukaryota > Viridiplantae > Streptophyta > Pinopsida > Pinales > Pinaceae > Picea > Picea glauca. The sequence continues at coordinate 1,159,264 of JZKD02S2018845.1, read as the reverse complement.
TCATAGTCTAGTAGGAATAGTAGTAGTGGAGTTCTTTTGATCAATCTCCAAGTGGGAGATTGTTGGTTGTTGAGCCCTTTTATCTTCCTGATTCATAGGACTTTATTTTTAGTCGTGTTTATACCCCATGAAAAATTACAACCCGGAAGACTATACACCACTCCTTGCGGGGGCATTGTAGGGGGGGCTTGCCCCCTCGGTGGGGTTCGGGGGGACTCATCCCCTCGGCTGGGGGGTATGGGGGTTAGGGGGTGAAGCCCCCAAAGGAAATATTTCCATGTAAATGTATATTGTAATTTCATAGTCAATATTTACCATTCATCATTAAGTCATAGATATGATGGTTGAGATTATGTTAGGGTTATTTTCCCTAGAAGTAAACCCTCTTTTATGAGGGAATTGTATTGTGGATGTGTATCATTGTGAATATTGTATTATGAGAAGTAGATTGTGAGATAAAGAAGAGGAAGTTACAGAGGGGGTGTTGTAGTTTGTATCCCTTCATTTGCTAGATAATAATAAAGGAAGGACATGGCAATTTCTATGGTGGACGTAGCCCACTGTTACGAGGAAAATATCTCTATGGCTAGGGGAAAACCACAACAGATAAAAATGACTGCAGAAATTAACTCTATTCTCAAGTATGCTATATAAACAAATATGCTACAAAAACAAGATAAAAGGCCTACCTCGTTTGGACATTCGATGAAGTCCACCATTGAGCACTTGACCCAAAGCAATATACCTGCAACTAGTCCTCAACAACGAAGCAACACAAGCAGATGTTGATAATATATGATGTTAGCACATTCAATAGCATAATCCATTAACATTCATAACAAATATGCCCATGGAATAATAAGTCAAATATTTGCAAGATATCAATTGGATGAGAAAAGAGTATTTCTATTAAGATATAACCAACATAAGTGAATAAGTCACAGACTTCTATGTCAGCACGGTTCAAAATTGAGAAACTAAGTTCCTTCCAACTGGGCCTCAACCACTTCAATCCTCCACCAAAGGAAAGCTCATATAAGAGAGACAATGAAATTCTCCATCAAATAAGGGAAGAGCTTGGGGGCTGAACACTGTGTTCAAACTTAAAGGATAAAGGGATGCAGACTCAATGTGAAGTGAATAATTCCTCCAAAGTAACTTTTCTCTCAAAGTTGAATTCTTTCTCCTCTCTTTCCATAGCTCATAATTGGCCCATTTATAGCCTTCAAGTGGAACTAAAGGGCCGATTCAGAATGTTTCCAATATATGGAAGGCCAAGGATCATTGATCTCCTGTCATGACATGGAAACCTGACACCATTTTTCATTTTTGGGTACATTTCCTGATGTATGTGGGCTGTAGTGGTGCAACCTTCGTTTACGCATGTTGTATAGTAGGCAAGGTGCGTATATGTGGAAAAAATGTATTTTTAGCTCTAGGATTTGTAAAAAGGGATTAAATGTCTTCATGAGGAAATGGAAAAAGGCCTTATGTGCAAGATTGCATGGGGTGAGGCAAAGATTGCTATAACAGATTCCCCCTAATGTGTGAGGTGAGAGGAGTATCTTCGATGGCCAAAATACAGTATAAAAATCCAGAAGTGGAGTGATGGGGAATCAACTAGAAGAACTAGTTGCTCATTAAAATCTGTACTAACTTTGCATACATGGTTGCCAATTTGAATTACACTGTAGATCCATGTGAAAATATACCAAACAATTGTCTATGGCCATGAATAGGAAAATACAAATTTTGTTACATGCCAAAGGTTTATTGGGTGTGTGTTATAATCTTTGCACGAGTAGGAGTATCATGTATTAGGTGGTTTTTTCGGCACATGGTTTTTGCTGATGGTTTTCTATTTCCGGTTAAGGAATTAGGGTTTTGGACTAATCCAGGTCATTGGGTTAGGGTTTTGGATGTCGTTAGCTCCTATATGTATATTGTATTGTAAACAATGTAAAACAATGAATGAATATAATATATGTTGGTTTTCCCGGTTTGGGTTTCCAGGGGAAAAATCTCTATGTAATGTTTGTATTTTCCATTGTATCTTTTCTGTTCTTTTATGAATATATATTTACAGTAGACATTATACAAGGTTAGAATTTACAATTGGTATTAGAGATTTATTGGCTTCAGGGGGATGCCTTTGTGGTCAAGGGTTTGGCTCAGGACCGTGATAAGCCTGGTTACAGTGGGAGATATGTGGTATTGTTTTTCAGGTGAAAAGAAATGGCAAGAAATTCAAAAATGGAGATCGAGAAGTTTAATGGGAAAATATTTGAGCTGTGGAAGCTCAATATGGAAGATATTTTGGTGGACAGAGATCAGTGGATCACGGTAGATCCAGGTACTTCACCTACAGGAACTTATGCAGATGACTGGAAAAAGATGGATCGGAAGGCAAAGAGCACAATCTGACTGTGTCTCTCTAATTCAGTATTACTGAATGTATCAGAGGAAGCTACAACCAAGGATTTATGGGAAAATTTGGGGAAGTTGTATCAGTCTAAGTCCCTAGTAAATAAACTATTCCTGAGAAAGAAGCTGTATAACTTGAGGATGAGAGATGGAGACTCGGTGGCAGAGCATTTGAAATATCTGTTGAGATTAAAAATGTCAGATAAAGATAAATGTATTAGTTTGTTGTGTTCTTTACCAGAATCGTGGGATAGTCTAGTTGTGGCCATAGGTCGTAATACAACTTCTTTGAATTTTGAAGAAGTGGTCTCATCCTTGTTGTCGGAGGAGATGAGATGAAGAATATGGAAGGACATAGCACAGATGCATTATTTGCAAGAGGACATTCCAAGGAAATAAATAGATCTAATTTCTCAAGTGGGAGATCTAAGTCTAAGGGTAGATCTAAATCTCCTAGAAAGTTTGTAAGGGTATGTTGGAGATGTGGAAAGGAAGGGCACTACAAGAAGCAATGTAGATCCAAAGTTGAGAAAAAGAAGAGATCTGAAGAATCTTCTTCTACAAAAGAAAATACCTCTAAGGAAGAAGGAGGGGATGTGTACTTGGCCTCTTCAAGCACACATGCAGATCATGAGGCATGGTTGATTGACTCTGGTGCATCCTTTCATATGAATCCCCATAGGGAGTGGTTCTATGAATATGAAAAGTATGATGGAGGCAATGTTTTCTTAGGTAATGATTCGACAACTAGAATCATAGGAAGAGGAAGGGTCAAGTTGAGACTCATAGATGGAAGGATTAGAAAATTTCCTGGTGTTCTACACATCCCAGGTATGGCCAGAAATTTGATTTCTGTAAGCAAAATGGAAGATGCAGGGGTAAAAACAATTTTTGAAAAGGGAACTTGCAGGATGGTTCGAGGAGCAATGGTGCTGATGAAGGGAGTTCAGTTTGGAACTTTGTATAAGCTGATAGGAAGCACTATTATTGATGGGTGTAATAGATCCATTGTTCTTGATATTGGAGTTGAAGAAGAAAGAAATCCTACTGTCTCTGGAGAAAAGGTTATGTTGTGGCATCAAAGACTAGGGCATATCGGAGAGAGGGGTCTTCGACTACTACACAGTAAAGGTATGGTTGAAGGTATGTCTAACTTCTCTCTGGATTTTGATTTCTGTGAACATTTTCTATATGGGAAGCAAAATTGAGTAAGATTCCCCTCTGGTGCAACGAGGGAAGAAGGAATTTTACAACTAGTTCACAGTGATGTTTTTGGACTTGTGTCAGTCCCATCATTGGGAAAATTTGTGTACTATGTCTCATTTATAGATGAATTCTCAAGGAAAACTTGGATATATTTCCTCAGGAAGAAATCTGAAGTCTTTGACAGGTTTAAAGAGTTTAAGTCTCTCGTTTAGAATCAAACAGAGAAAAGAATTAAGGTGTTGAGAACAAATAATGGTGGAGAGTTCTATGGGAATGAATTTGAAGAATTCTGTAAAAATTTTGGTATAGCAAGGCAGAAGAATACTCCATATACACCTCAGTAGAATGGAGTTGCGGAAAGGATGAACAGGACGCTGATGGAAAAAGCAAGGTGCATGCTTAGTGGTGTCGGGTTAGGGCAAGAATTATGGGCAGAGGTAGTGGGTACTGCATGTTATCTGGTCAACAAATCACCCTCATCAGTGTTGGGTGACAAGACTCCACAAGAGGTATGGACTGGTAAGGAACCTTCTCTCACACATCTTAAGGTATTTGGCTACGATGCATATGTTCATGTTCCAAAGGAAAACGGGAGTAAGTTGGATAAGAAGGATGAAAAATGTATCTTTATTGGATATAAAGATGGTCTCAAACGTTAAAATCTTTGGAACCTAGAAACTAAGAAGGTAGTGTATAGCTGAGATGTGGTATTTAGAAAAATGAAGGATGTTGTTAAAAAAGAAGTCCTACCAAGTAAGGAAGAACCCGAGAAGATAGAGTTTGATTTAAAGGATGATGAAGCGGACTCTACAAAAGAACATGAATCAAAAGAAGGAGATCATCATACTCTAGTATTGAGGAGATCGGATTGAGAAAGAAGGCTACCAGAAAGGTATAGTCCATCTTATTTTCATTCAAATTTTTATTTGTCTATTATTAATGATGATCCTAGAACTGTCAGGGAGGCAGTGGATTCATAGGATGGAAATCTCTAGAAAAGGGCCATGGAAGAAGAAATGGCATCCTTGGATAAGAATGAGGCTTGGGATCTAGTGGATTTTCCAACTGGAAGAAATCCCATTGGCAGCAAATGGGTATTTAAAAAGAAGCTGAATGCAGAAGGAAAAGTGGAGAAATACAAAGCTCGGTTAGTAGCAAAGGGTTATTCCCAAGCTGAGGGAATTGATTTTGGTGAGATTTTTTCTCCTGTTGCCAAGTTAACCTCTATAATTTTTATGTTATCTGTTGTTGATGCATTTAATTTTGAAGTAGAACATATGGATGTGAAGAAAACATTCCTACATGGGGATCTAGAAGAAGAAATCTTTATGAAGCAACCAGAAGGTTATGTTGTGAAAGGAAAGAAGGAGCTGGTATGCAAGCTGAAAAAGTCTCTATTTGGTTTAAAACAATCACCAAGGATGTGGTATCAAAAATTTGATACTTATATGCTGGGACTTGGCTTCACAAGAAGCAAAGCGGATCATTGTGTGTATTCTAAATTAATTGGTGATCATTTGATTTATTTGGTCTTGTATGTGGATGACATGTTGTTGATAGGAAACAACAAGGAGATTATCCAGGATGTGAAAACTCAGTTTTCCTCTAAATTCGACATGAAGGATCTTAGTGCTTCAAATTTCATTTTGGGCATGAAAATTAAAAGAGATCGAAAAAAGAGGAAACTTTGGTTAAATCAAAGAAAATATGTCGAGACAATATTACAGAGGTTTAATATGCAGGAATGTAAACCGGTCACGATTCCTATTATTGTTGGTGTAAAGTTATCTATGGATCAGTGTCCCAAGACACATGAAGAAGAGGAGGACATGTCTCATGTTCCATATGCGAGTGCAATTGGCAGTTTGATGTATGCAATGGTATGTACTAGACTGGACATTGCACATGCAATGGGAGTTTTGAGCAGGTATATATCAAAACCAGGGAAGGAGCATTGGACAGCAGTAAAAAGGGTTTTCAAGTATTTGAGTGGCACTGCTAGCTATGGATTGTGCTATGAAGGAAGATCGGGATTGGATAGAGTGGTCGATATACATGTCTTTGTGGATGCAGATTGGGCTAGAGATTTGGATCGTAGGAGATCTACAAGAGGGTATGTGTTTAACCTGTTTGGAGGAGCAATAAGTTGGATGAGAAAAAGACAGGATGTAGTGGCACTTTCAACTACAGAATCTCAATACATGGCATCCACTCATGCAAGTAAGGAATCAGTATGGTTAAAAAGATTGTGTTCAGGTATTGGGTTGGTACAACAAGATGTAAGGATAGAGTGTGACAGTCAGAGTGCAATTTTTCTAGCAAAGAGCCCTGCTTATCATTCAACGACAAAGAACATTAATATTCAATATCACTTTGTGAGAGACATTATTGAAGAAAAGAAGGTATCACTGATGAAGGTGGACACTTTGAAGAATGTTGCAGACTCATTAACAAAATCTGTGAGCACTGAGAAGTTCTCTTGGTGTAGAGGATCCATGGGCATTGTTGCCCTGGATT